>JAPMOR010008634.1:964514-1062388 GCA_026543865.1 Argiope aurantia
AAAGTTAAAGTTTTTAATATGAAAAAAGTTAAAGTTTTTAATATGAAAGATAAACAAGTTAATAGGAAATTCCCAATTTTTGCATTACAGTTAAAATTACTAGATACTCTGGATTCTTCATAACAGTGTCATGTAAAGTATTGCCTGGCATGACAAATTTATTAGAAAGTATGTCAGAGAGTTTTGGGAAGACTACTCCAGCATTTTTTTAAAATTCTTACTTTTCATGATTTTTTTTTTAATATTTAAGAATCTTGTTCCAGAGCATCTAGAATTGAAATTTAGAAAATCTAGATGCTTTAATTTTTCGAAATAATGATTCTGAATTGGAAGTTTGGTCGTATTCATAAGTTTTGTTTTAATGTTAAATAATTCATTTTAATGCCTCACTTTTAATATTAAATAAAATACGATTTTAAAGATGTCTTTTCCAACTCTGTTTCAAAGTAACACTGTTAAAGGAGATTGAAAGCAATACTTCCGCACTGTAAGTGTTACTCCCACCATTTTGATCTTTGTTAATGGTGCGGGAAAAGATTCTTCTTCAAATTGGAAAAAAAATTCCACTGCAAGGAAAACACAGTAATCCTGTTTGGACTAATATGTGGTTGAGTTACTCTTCAATGCTACCCGACTAAGAACAAAATGCACTTATAATAATACATAATTCCTCCTTGATCCAAAAGGGCGGCAATTCTACGACCGCAATCGTTCTGCTGTTCCACTTCCGATGCCTTCTTTCATATGGGGGGGGGGAGAGGAGGTGATTTGCAATATGCAAACTCCTCATTTAGCAGGTAATGTATTTTTCTTCTACAGACTAAATGGTTGCAAATGGTAAGTTATATGCCAGATTTAACTTTAATCGCTTATTCGGATGTGATATCATGATGACGATGCACTTGAAATATTAAAAACGATTATATGAGAAATAGGTATTTATTTTATTTTAAATAAATATGAAGATTAGTTTTTGTAAGAATCCAAATGTTTTTGTTAAATATTTTAAAGATTATTTAAAGAAATGACTTTTTAAACACTTGAACTACCAAGACCACCATTTCAAATTTCATGCTTAAAAATTGATATAATTTATGTATTGTTCTAGAACTTTGTGGCAACTTTTAATGAAATATAAGAACAATTGCATATTCATTCGCCACTCAGCCATTTTAACTTCCATAATCATTAAGCCTATACTTATTTATACCAAAACCATCAAAATGACGGCTTTAGCAATTTCGAAGTTTATAATATTTTATGGATCATCTACGTATTTACATTCATTTATACATTAATTTCAGTCATTTCCTTGGACAAATTTGAATTACATTTTTCATATGAAATTCATTATACAGATTGATGAAAGTGTTCGGCAGCCGTTATAATAGGATCGATTTTATTCCTATTATGATTCAGTTTAGAATTAAAAATTCTAACTGGATATCCTATAAATGCAAATATAAACTGTTTTTCTTAGTATTTTTATTAATAATTAATAAATTATTATATTAAATGTTTTCGCTAAATTATATATTTTTTACTTATATAAACCAAGCCAAAAATTACAATGAAAGCCATGATGATAAAAAAAATCCGTCAATTTTTCGGTATTTCTAGAGTTAAATTAATCTCTTTCTAAAACATTGCGCACACATGTTTGTAATAGAATAAATATAATATTTTCTCAACAAAATCAAATCGAAATAAGAACTATCAACAAAGCATTCTATTACAATAGAAATTTTTAAGAGAAACAATTTTAAAGGAATGTAGCGATGTGTAATATCAATTTATTTTCTTGTATATGAAATGGAGATAAATATTGTAATCGCCGAAAAACCTTGAACTTGAAATCTAGATGAATCTTCCTACATTAGAGATTTCTTGGTCCTATAAAGCCATTTTAGTGCTACGTTTGATTGCCTATTTGAGAACGATGGCTCAAAAGTGGAGTGAATCAAAT
Source organism: Argiope aurantia (assembly GCA_026543865.1). Classification (NCBI taxonomy): domain Eukaryota; kingdom Metazoa; phylum Arthropoda; class Arachnida; order Araneae; family Araneidae; genus Argiope; species Argiope aurantia. Next base: position 966,481 of record JAPMOR010008634.1, read on the forward strand.
GGACTAATTTTAGTTTGAGGTTTTTACATCCAAATTGTAAATTTGTATCAAATTTTGGGTATCAATCCATCAAGGGAAAGTCACTGTGAACAACATGACTCAAACACATCGAAGCAGATTTTTGAAATGTGGCATGTCGTTAAATCACAAAATTTTTTATGTCTAAAAACATCAATCTAATTACAAAGGAAAGAGGTCTAAAAACATCAATCTAATTACAAAGAAAAGGGGTCTCAAATACAGTGAAACTGACACAAGATGCAATTTACTGTTTAAATTGAAGCAAGAACAATGTATCTATTTCCGATTGAAATGACTGTAGTGCTAAGATTTGAAACAATTATAGCATTGAGAGAAAGTGTCCTCTTAAAAACTAACAATTTTTTTAAACCAATTATAGATTACAAAATTTAAGAATTCATCTTAGGAATAACAAATTAAAAGACAAGAACCTATTCATCATTGCGTTTATAAAAATGTTGTATTAAAAAAGAATTAAAGATTTTGTATTTAATATTTTTTTAATTATATACTATGAATAACTTAGTTCTTTGGAATAATTATAGTCCTAGGAATAACTATATTCTTTGACTACCAAGAATAATGGATGCTAATATTTAAAAATATTTTATTTAACATGGTCATAATGGCTTCCTCAGAAAAATGTTTATAGACATCAAATTCAGAAAAGCATGCAATTCATACCATTTCAAAAGTAGGGCACCGTTTTGCTCAATGTGCCTAATTTTCTATTTATATCTTTCTACAACCAATTATAATCGTACCAGTATCCAATTATATCACTTAAAAAATTTTTCGCCATTATTTGAGTCCGAAGTTAAACGTTAATTGCAAGAAAAACAAAAGTTCAAAAATCTTACTAAAAGCATGCTTTATATTATACCTACTTAACAAGGAAAAATAAATCGAATCTTCATTTCTTCATCATCAACGATGAAAAAAAAGGGGGGGGGAGGCGTAGCAACAATGAAAATGATTTGGATTTCATTTCAAGTATGAGATATACTGATGCAAAATTTGCTAAAAATATTTTTAATTTCAGCTAGGAAAAACAATTAGGCAATAAATTGGTGTCATTTGAATGAATTTTTGAATTTTAAGATGATGTAAAAATCAATCTTGTTATGTTATGTTTTCGAAAGTTATCGTCAACAAATGCCAATATTTTTTTTATTAAATCACTAAGAAAGATCTCAAAAAAAATGCACTTCAAGATGGATATTTTCAAATTCCAAAGTACATATACCAAATTTGGTAGCACTGCATCAAATAATCTGGCAATCAAGTGCCAAAATCCAATACAAACATAGACAATCATCTATATTTCTGTTGATTGTAGAAATTTTTAGAGCAATATATATATATATATATATATATATATATATATTGAAGGTTTTTGATTACCGAATATTAGAACAAGTACATAGTTCCTCAATATATTTACTTTAAAAAACAGTAGAAAATGAAAGAACGGGATTTAACGGAATTTCATTAGAAAAAAACTTTCTTAAAAAGATATTTGTATTGAACATTTCAAATAAAAATACAAACAGAATCGAAAATTTCAACACCATTTCAGATTATCATGATCACAGTAGTGAAACGTTAACCTGTTTTACTGGATGAAACGGATTCAAAATGGAAATTTCATTTTCTCATAGGAAAAAAAAATTGATTCAATGCCATTCACACAACGGTTTCACTTGACGCCATTATAATATTTGCAAAAAAAAATGGCTTTGAAAGCATGTTTTGCTTCAACATGATTCGTTCCTTTCAAGATTAAAATTCTTATTTGATTTTCGGCACAGGAATTTAATTTTACTTTCCAATTAAATAATTTCCCAGAAAATTCTTTTTTCTGCATAACTACATAGTTTCGATTTTCGATATAAAGAAATTTAAATTAACAAAGAAAAACAGCAACGCATAATCTCTATAACTAATAAAATAGAATGCGCGTATTTTTGGCAGTTCTAGAAAACAGTCTTTTGATCAAGTGCTATCAAATTTAGTAGATTTATTTTGAAGAGTAGAAATAATATACACATCAGATTGATTTTAAAAAATAATTAGCATTTTAATGATGATGATGATGTGCCCGCGTTATAACGGAAAGAGGAGTACAGTAGCTTCTGAGGGTAAAGACACCTCAGCACCAGAGGGCAGAAGTTTGACTTCTAGCTCAGATGAACAAGATACCAACACAATCGCTTGCACAACCCCTTTTTACAGGTGGGAGGGGGGCTCTTTCACACATCTCACAGATAGAACGCAGAGAGAAGAATAACCATGACCAAACCAGGATTCGAATCTGGGACGCTCAGATCACAGGGAAGACAGGCTACCCCTTGACATTTTTCCGCGATAACTTTTAAAAATATTATTGCTCAAAACTAATTTTTATCTTAATTTAAAATTTAAAAAATACCTTTTTGCTAATATCAGTTTAGTTAATGATAAAAATTTTTAATTTCAACAACTTTTTAAAGATATCCTTTTTGGGTGATTTTTAAAAATTTATTTCATTGTTGAAATGAAATTCCAATTGTTTCCATCGTTTAACCAAATATTTAATTACTTGATTTTCATTCATTTTTAAAAACCAAGGAGACAGACAAATTTAGTTAGTTGTTCAGTTTACATGAGAAATCAGAAAGTGAAATAAAATTACCTCAAAAGTCAACGTACAAATAGATAATCATGGTAATCGGAAATATTAATGACAATATCATGGTAATCAGAACATTAGAAAGTGCGACAATAAACAGATTTGGTACAAAACTATCAAAATCTCACGGTTTTTAACGTCCGTTTTCACAAGTTGTATCTAATTTCATTTAGAAATTTAATCGAAATCAAGCACGGCTAATATTTCAGGCAAAGCAATTGGTCAAATCAATTTCTTCGATTCTATATAAAAGGATACCTTGAGCTCAATAATGCTAAGATTAAAACATACAAAATGCACATCTGTTTGATCACGATCTTCAGAAAAGCGTAATAAATGAAACAGTTACCAGCAGATACTGCTATTTTCGATCTGCATTAATGACTAAGCCATCAGATAGACGTTTATCGTTCCAAAAATAATCTTTTCTTCTGTTATCGCAAGTATTTATATCATTCGTTTTAAAGTCGTGAATAAACAAATGCGCATTTTACTATTTTTGCTCTTAGCATTATTACTATATTATTTCTATATTATATATATTTAGTTTCATATATATAATATATGTTTTATATATATAATATACATATATATATTATATATTATATATAATATGTTTCATATATGTTTTTATTTCAGTGATTTTGTATGTTGTTGTTGCATATCCTCCTTGGATTGAACTCCAATTCAAACCAAGTCCAAGCGATCGGGGAAAGAGGAGTGCAGTAGCTTCTGAGGGTAAAGAACCCTGTACACGAGGGCAGAAGTCTGACTTTATTCATGAAGATGACACTTACACATTCGCTTGCACAACTGCCTTTTACAGGGGGGCTCTTTCACACACTTCACAAACAGAACACAGGGTAAGGAACAACCATGCCCGAACCCGGGACGCCCAGGTCAAGGGGAAGACGCGCTACTCCTAGGTCAAGACGCCGGCATTGCTTATACTTATTTTTTTTATCTTATTATGACTCATGTCTGCTCGACACCCATGTTTGTACCTAATATTATTTAACTAGATGCTCGGTGTTTATAGATATTAAAATAAGGAAGTGATTGTAATGAAACGAATAGGTGCATGAACCAATTATACTTGATAATGTACTAATCTGCTTTTATATGTTACATAATTAATAGAATAAATATTCTTTAAGAAAATATTTGTAATTAAACGAATGACACTAAAAAAATCGCGTTAATTGCTAATGAACCAAATAATCCTAGGACAGTTACTTAGTTTGCCAAATCGGAAATTCCCTAATGCTGCGACTCTCCTGGTCTAAGGTCAATTATTAACTTTCTCTTTGTGAAATACCTTCGCACGCATTGCAAGAAAGTAATGCCAACTTATTACCGATAAATTTTTATCCAATTGGCTTACATTTAAATGCTCCTACATTAATTCAGCTCATCCAATTCGTCAATCCAATAAACGTACAAAGATAATCATTTATCTGTATTCCCAAACAAATTTTAATGCTTTTATTCTTCAGGATTTATCACTGAATAAATGATAATATTAATTAATTGCATGCAGAAGTGGCATAATAAGCTTTTTAAATGACGTTATCAGGAATTATTATCTATTAGTCCTCCTATTATAAATTATCCTCTAGAATAAAATGAATCGAGTTTATAACATTAAACTTCGATATCTTAAAGGTTAAATCATAGGGTTTGGAGAATAGCAAACATTCGAAGTTCCAATCTCGTTTAAATTGCATCCGCACGCGGAGAGGAAACAAATACAAAATAAGACTGATATTAAGATCATAATCACAAACAAGCCATTTCAGAAATAGCATATTTTAAACTTTTTAATGTCATTTGTCTAAACAGCGAAAATTTGAAGCAAACATTTAACCAATCTTAAAGCGGGTCACGTTCCAGCACAGGCGAACGATTTTGAAAACATTTAGCCTGAAGATTTAAGGTACATTTCAACTCTCGCAATTTGGAATTCAGTTTTAAAATATTTTAAATTGTTGCTTTGTGCCTGAAAACTTAAATTGTTGCAGATTTGCATAGTTAGAACAAAAATAATTCTCAAACTCTTTTTAAAACAATGCAGCAAAACTGTTTCGCTGAAAAATAACAAGTAAGGTAAAATAGAGGTTTTTGAAAACTGTTCTTATAGCACTAGAACAAAAATAATTCTCAAACTCTTTTTTAAACAATGCAGCAGAACTGTTTTGCTGAAAAATAACAAGTAAAATAGAGGTTTTTGAAAACTGTTCTTATAGCGCTTTTTTTTTTTTTTTTTTTTTTTGTCGCTTTAGAATATGCATTTAGGAAAGTGAGGCACATAGAGTCTTTAAAAATATTTCACGAGTCATGTGAAATAACATTTCACCAGCAATCTTTAAAATACGTCATTAATTTGTTTATACCCAAAAAGAATATAAACAACAAAAAATTTAAAACATAACTGAAATTTATATCAAAATATAAAAAATGTATATTACTTTTCTTTAGAATTTTTTTTTTGTTTAAAGCTGTGTTTTAAACAAAATTAAAATTTCCTTTAATTTTTCCTTGCTGCTATTTCTCTCTTTATTTCGCTTCCTTTTATACGAAATATACAAAGAGAAATTCTTTTTGAATTTTCTATACACGTATCTTAAAAATTTGTTTTTTGTATTTATTTTTTAAATGATAAAAAAATAAATTACAATTCGAATTCCAATGATCCTGAGCAAAATCTATACAGCCACACTAATTTTCACATTTTCTTTTATCTTTTCATAATAAAAATTATAAAGTAAAAAACTAAACACCCAAAGAAGAATTCAATAATAAATGAAATTCTAAAACATTCGTTATAATACAATAATGGAAACAGCTAATTCTTTGACAGTCTATTGGTTTCAAAGTGCACAATTTTTATTTTCTAGTATAAGAATTATTCAAAGGAAATGTATTTAATCGTCAAAGAATTCGAACTCGAGATTTTGATGAATCATCACATTTCAAACCCCTCTGAATTCAAAAAATACTTTTCGAATTATGCTTTTCTGATACTGTTTTGTGAAACTCGATAACTTAAAATTTGAACTTGACGAATGAAATTTGGTACAAGGTTTTAAAACTAAATTTGTAGATTTCTACCAATATTTGGACGAAATCCATTTAAAGGAAGTCTGGCAGTCGAAGTAGGAGTGAATATAATAATTATAAAACGCAATGATCTGCATAGATAAAATTTCGTGCATAGGTTTAATGTATAAAATGTAGATATTTATCAAATTTTGAATCATTTAAGAGAAGGGCTTTATTGTCTCTTGGTTCGTATGAACGAATGCATGCAAACACAATGACTCAACAAATGCATTGACTTCAATAAATGAAATTTAGAGTGTGATCTTGTGATCACGATTATAGTCATGTCAAATTGTTTATAAAATTGGTTAATAAAAAGCTATCCAAAATACATAGTCGATTTTCTCGTATTAACCGCATGCCCTTTAAGGTGGAAGATCAATCGCCCTCCTTCCCCCCCAAAAAAAACGATTGAAAAGGATCGTGCGCTAGATTCTCATCGTAATACTTTTAAATGTGCATGCAATTAATACACAAGTACCGGTTTACTTCATTATATAATAAAGCACACAACTATTATGTGTGGTTCTCTGAAAACAAAAAATCTGAGCATTCGGAGTTTCTCCAAAGTTCATAAATTTATGCTGAGGGTTTTAGGTATTTACACCAAAATTGTAGAAGGGATTTTGTAATCATAGTATCAGCATCACAAAGAATGTTTTCAAAATATACCGACTCGATTTTTTTAAAATTGTAATATATAAGTAAACAAAAATGTGATGTTTACAATAAATTTTTTTAGAGCTAATATTTATTAGAGAATATCCGAGAAAGTTTTTGAGTGACGAGGTTTTATTTCATTTTGATGAAAAAAGTTCGATTCATTAGGCATTAAAGAGCGTAGATCTCAGAAGTTCAACTGAAATAATAATAAAATTCTAAACTCCTTAGCAGGTCAGGGGAAAAAAAGTTTCTTAAAAAATGCAGCCAAGTAATTAAACCAAACAAAAACAAATCGGATAATCTGAAATCCGATTAACAATGTACTTAACAAAATACCGTGATTTTAATTCGGAAATTCAGATCAAATTCTTATGCTGACACAGTAGCAAGTTAAAAAATTTTTTTAAAAAAAACCCGGTTTTGTAAAAATTGTTCATGAAGCTCAATGACTTAAACAGACAAAAATGGAAAAAGAAGAGAAAAGATTTTAAAAGAAACTATGCATATTTATTTACTAACAGGAAATGTGGATTTGCAGTAATACTTCACAAAGAATAAAATATAAATTGGAAAAAGAAGAGAAAAGATTAAAAAAAAACAATGAATATTTATTTACTAACAGAAAATGTGGATTTATTCACTATACTTCACAAAGAATAAAATATAAACAAAGATTTTTAACTGTTAGCAAGAAAGCAAACGATTTTAAAGTATTATAGCTGATTCCATGAATTTTATTATTGCATTCCACGCGCAACTATTCTGATAAAAGCCAACTATTTTTTTCTCCTAAATAAATTGCACTTAGAAATATTTTGCAATAATAATGAATAAAAGAAAAATCAACTTCAGATCTGCGTAGTTTCGACGTTTCAGATGACCTTGCATTCGAAAAACGGTTGCTATGGGATTGTATTTTTGTTCCAGTACATGCGAATACGGTAGTACAAACACGAAAAAATTGGGTGTTTTTTTTCCCAGTAGGAATTTACATCAAAATTGTAGAAGGGATTTGGTAATCATCGTATCAACATCAATACGAATGTTTTCAAAATATACCGACTCGATTTTTTAAAAAATTGTAATATATAATAAGTAAACAAAAATGTGATGTTTACAAGAAATTTTTTTCAAGCGTTAATGTTGCCATTTAAAATGGGAATATTACTTATATTTTAGATTATTTAGCTTCGAATTGCTGTTTTGTTAAATGAAAATATTTGGTTATTATACAAAGTTATAATTTTATTGGTACAAGAAAATTTAATGTTGTCTTCGTTGGATATTGAAAAGCAGAAGAGTTATGTAGTTGGTTACGGCGATAATTTACGAGATGCAGGTAAAATAAAGCATAAATATTAATAAAAATTTTATTAATAAATATTAAATTAATAATTAAATTATTAATAAATATTAATAAAAAAATTTTAAGGTGCTTTAAACGAAAGGCTCCATTTAGTAAAGACGCATGTACAGGAATATATTCTAGAATTATCAGTAAATTGGATTTGATCTTTGATACTCTGTTTTTACTGTTTGGTCGACTGAAAAATGTACTGTTAAAATTCTTTAATAGGATCTTTAATTTTTAATATTTTTAAATCCTTATTGAGAACCTCGTAGCGTATGAAATATAATGTATTTATAATAATTCTGAGTAATTTGTTTGCATAATTTTTTTAAAAGATGCGTTTTCGCAGCAAAACACCAGAAGAAGCATAAGCGAAGATGGTATTATGTAAGATTAATTTGGCACCGTGGAAAATATTGTTTATAGATTTTATTACAGTATATATTCATACGAACGTCACCACACTATGTAGCAAAAATTTTAAGTATATTAATTTCTACAGACATTTTCATGATTGTAACTAAGAATGAACTGTTAAGAATAATTTGGAAATTACAGGTAAAGCAGCTTGGCTGACATATTGGTATACTACTAGAATCGATAATATTTTGATGCTGTATAAATCATGTAATTTAAGTATCGTTTTCCCAACGAAAATCAAAAACAAATGGCCTAAAAGCATCGAAATAATAAGCTGGGAAAATTCAAATTTGCTGATTATTGCCATTTATGCTTTATTCATTGCTTACACGATTTCGAGTTTCAATTATTCATTGCCTACAATTATTCAAAACCTCCTAACCAAAACAATATGTTCTCACATAAAAAAAAAGTGCTGAAAAACTAACATGAGAAACTTGAGACGCCGATATAGAAAGAAGATTGCCAACTTAGATTCATAAATTTCATTTTCTTCCTATTTACTTTAAATGGCCCATGGGTTAATCCTAGCCTGTCGAAAGGTTCCTGTAACTTCACTTTCTTCCCATGAAACTGAAGTCTTCTATAGCAGCATATATGGATTAATAATGTATCTATCTTGCATGTCAGCGTTTTGGTTTCGTTATTTTAAACTGCTGAATATCTTATACATAAATCTGCATATGTTTCATTTAATTCATTGCTGTACTATTGACTTTACATAAAGACTAAAATAGATATGCAAAACTTCTAGCAAAAAATCAAAAATAGATATTCATATAGACTTGCCTCAAATCATTAAATATACAAAAGAAAGAAAAATGTCTGAACCACGGGGTCACTGGGTACAAGGAAAAAAAATATTGTTTAACAATTATTCTCCAAAATAATTTAGTAAGATATTTCATTCTACATAACCTCGTTTCCCAGTTATGAATTGATCCACAAAAAGCGACAGTTACATTACTTCCTTATGAAGAACGACCTGTTAAAACACACACAAAAAAATAGAGTTACGCTTTAGCACCCCGAAGGCATAATATAAAAATAATTTCCACTGAAAAAAGAAACGAAATCAGCAAAGAATAGTTGTAGAGAAGGAACAAGAAAATGGCAGTTTAAGAATAGGTGATGGTATCATTTTCTGCGAGCAGTCGTTCATCTTAAGCTTGTCAGTTCCGTTATAATCATTACCTTTTCGAGCATCAAGTAACTAGGTTTGGATATTGCTTTCGCCCTTTGCTTTCCTTTCTATCTTAAATAGTAATGTTTAAAATTGTGACAGAATCGTTCTGAATCTATTTGATACATTTCAGTAAAGAAGCTTTGTAAAAATAGACAAATGTAATGAAACCCGAACCAGGGTTATTTACTAATAAAGTTGCCTTTTCAAAACAGAACCAAATCTGCTATTTTCTGAAATATATGGAGCAATTTGACAACGCCTTATACAGGCTATAAATATTCTAAATCTAAAAGATCTAAATATATAATATAATATTCATTTAAAATAAATGAGACCATAGCAAATCGAAACTAATAATAAAACTTGTCTTTATAAACTATTAATATATTTATAAATTTAATGGGTTTTTTTTAATTTTTTTATTTCTAGTTCCAAGATTTTAAACTCAAAGATTTTATACAAACAAATATAAAGATGTATCATTTATGTATTCAAAAACTATTAAAGAATCATTATTATTTAAGTAATTTTTTAAAGCAGACTTTTAAAAGAACTTAATTTAATTTAAGAGCATCATTTAGTTTTGTGTTAAAAGTATAGATAAAGTAAAAAAAGTATTAAAAGTATAGAAAAGTTAAATGTATAGAAAGAAGTATAGAATCGATTTGCAGAATAAAAAAAAATATTTTATCACGTCTAAGAAAATATTAAAAATGCTATTATTTCTTCGCATACTTTTATTTAATTGCATTTATTTATTTGTAGTCTCATATTTATTTCTCTGTCACTTCCTGATGTGTTAGAGTTTTATACACTTGTATGTTCTTGATGATAATCCATTTTAATAATTCATACTTTAATTATCGAGTACTTCATTAATTTAATTATATTTGGAGCATCTCTACTTGATACTGAAATTGAGAAAAAGCGATTTCAAAATTCCATAATAGTTCTAATAAACATTTTAGAAAGCAGAAGAAAATTTAAACTTTCTAAAAATTAAAACAAATTACCAAGAAATTCATTCTTAATATATTTTTTCATAAAATACATTTGCAAAAACTGTTAATTTATTATATTTGTTTAGATACTTTAGAAATACCAATAGTATCCTTCTCAAAAAGTAAGATTCCATTTCTTCGAATAGATTTTTTAGAGAATAACATTTATTCTTTGTTTATGTCTATTCATTCCGATTATATACGTTTTTCTTTGCATTAATGTAAATTTGTATTTAATTCTTCCAACAGGATTCTGCTGAATTTAATTTATGCAAGTTATTTTGACTTTTTGGAATGTAAATGTAAACATTAAAAAACGCAAGGAAAAAAATTGATAAGAATCATCATTCTTTGAAACTAAATTTCTTCCAAACTTTATATTGATAATATTATTCACACATTTGGCTAAGTTTCTTAACCTGTTAACCGGGTAATTCGCTTATATTCCGTGCGTTTTCATTGAAATATTTCGTCTTACCCAGTTAACAAGTTAAAAATTTCCATTTAAAAATTCGAATTGAGGCCTACTTTTTTTGACAAAATAGTGTGGAATATGAAATTCGAATTTAATACTTAATGTCGAAAGATTTTATTCATTTGAAAATTTCCCAACAAACATTAAAAACTTTGCCATTTAAAAATTATTCAAATGCAACTCTGATAAATGATCTTGGATAATGGTTTTTTAAGCGATTCACTTTGGTTCATTTAAAACCGAAATTCGTTTGAAATTATTTCCCCAATATTACTACAAGCTATTTCAAAATACTAAAAGGAAATCGTTTGCTGTTCTGACGTGTAAGACTATTTTTTTTTCTTCGTCAATGCACAATGACAATTGAATTTCTCTTCTATTATCGAATCCTACTATCAATATGATTAGATAAAGGAAACTTCCTGGAACTCTAGTATGGGTATTAATTCTCCTTAAACATTGTCTCGAAGGATCAAAATTACACTGATTTATTTTTCAAAAATGCTTCCTTATTTACTTACAAAATGGTATTTTAAAGCGTAACTGAGTAGTCGAATTTATTGAGGAAAATATTCCAAGTATCAGAGTGAGTAAAGTAACAAATCTTTTAGACATAGAATTTAGAATAAAATAAATTTGTACAAATGACGAACTGAATAATAATCAATAGGCTATTGTCTAAAGCTTAGTTTAGCAGCCGATTAGTCTAAGTAATTAATCGGATAATGAGGTAATAAAATAAATACAGTGAGGGATTAATTTTTAATGACAATCAAGATATGCAAAAGATAAATTTGTACACAATTAAGATCTTTTTATGACTCTTCCGAGAACAGTGACTGTATACTCAACAGTAAAAGCAAAACGAACAAATATGGAAATGTTCTCATATCATGAAAACGATAAATCAGAACAAAAAGAAAAATGGCGGTTTCTATGTATCTGACACATAAAAATGCAGATTTAGAGTATATCTCATGTATTATAGATAATTAGCAAAGCCTTTGTTTATGAGATACATGGATACTTTTCTTTTATGGAATGTATTTTGTGTTGTTGGCATTGGTTGCAATAAAATATTTTATTTAGGTTATTTCATTCGAATTGCCTAATTTAGATATACACTAATTAAATACTCACTAACAGCTAAAAATTACAATTAAAAAGGTTCTGTGTTGAAAATCTATTCTCGTTGTTCTGTTAAAGGTAGCCAATTAGGCTCAGAAAGGATTTTCAAAAAAAATTATGCTTATATAATCTTTTTATTAATATAAGGATAAAATGACGAATAAAAAAGAAATTATTTAAATTATATATATATATATATATATATATATATATATATATTTGAAGAAAAGGCATATTTTGATGCAAATTTTAGCATTTATTTACGAAAACTAGAACTGCTCTAGAGAAAAAGAGTTTTTACAGTTTCCCGTAATTATTTTCTAACAGTTATACTGCCGCATTGAAGAAAGACAGTCGAATCTCCATGGCCGAATGGTCATGGTACTGCTCTCATGATCAAGAGACCTGGGTTCGAATCCCGCTAAAGGCAATGCGATTAGTAGTATATGTAAACACTTAAAGGAAAACATAAAATCAAGGAATTATTTCATGTTCCAGAAGATACTGGACATTTCTTTAGTTTGCCACACAAGTGTTCTGAACTTTTCTTACTGTATCCAGAAGAGTATTCTGGAACTTTCTCTGCTTGTGTAAAAGCAGAAGATTTATCAGTTACTGTATTCTCAGTTCTGAGTTCTGTTAATAAATTAGTTTAGCTCTACCTCTTGTGTGTGTCATTGAGTTCTATACTATAGTTCTACGTGACAATATTTAGAAATAAAATTCATGTGCAATATATAAAATTATCTATGAAATTTTGGAATTTTTTCTACAATATATGCATTAAACAATCGAATCTATTTCTAGAGCATTCAACATCAAATCCTTAATTCAATACATTCTGCATAACATAACGAGCACTAATTATAAATTTCATTAATATATCTTGATTATTTTTTGAGATATGACGATACTCGTACAGTAGAATTATGAAAAAATTCATTCTTCTGAAAATGTACTTAAAACTTTTAAATTTTATAAATAAGCATCACTCACATGTCAATAGTTTGTTATAACTTGGCTTCTAATTAACGTAGAGACAAAATAAAGATATCATAGGAAACAGAAACATACCTCTTTTTGAAAATGTAAGAAAAGGCGATTTTTAAAAAATCCAAATTCATGTTTTTAATCTAGTCGAATACTTCAATTTTAAAAATTTATTTAATAAAACATTGGAAAACAGAAATATTACAGTAATTACCAACCTTACTATTACTACCGATGTCCAAAAATAAATACCATGTTAGGAAAACCAGAATGACTGTATGAATTTCATTCACTTAAGTACGCTTCAAATTTAGTTAAAGACCGCTTTAAAGATGTAAAGATGATATTTTGGAACATAGTTAGACTTTTGCACTTCAAACTTACACTTTTTACTTCATTGTTAGACTTTTGCACTTCAAACTTACACTTTTTACTTCATTGTTAGACTTTTGCACTTCAAACTGAATCGTTTTCAATTTACACAAATAAAGAATTTAGAGGGTGAAAGAGTCCTACAATATAGAAATCGAATGACTATTACATACTGCACTTCAGACTAATATATTTTAATCCTTTGAATTATGAATTTATTGACTAATATTTTAATCATTTGACTGAATTTATTTAACTTCCGAACTAGATTATACATTCTATTTTCGGAACATTTTCAATGTTATTTCAATCCATATAAGAGCGTATAAGACTTAACTGATACTTAACTGTATCCAAGTGATTTTTTGTTGTTATTCTTTAAAATAACTGTTTTTATTTAACTTCAAAATTTGCCTTTCACGCCATAAATCAGAAATGTAGCGATGGGGTTAATATCACATTCGACATTTTGCCACGTATATTAAAACTTCTGATGAATTCTCGATTGAATAGATTTCGGGAAAATAAGACAATATATTTTTGATGAAGAAAGCTTCAAAGAAATTATACTACTTTACGATATTTTTCTTTCAATATTTTATATAAAATTGCAATTTTAGTGTAAAGACTATACATTAGTATTAAACGATCCGATACTTCAAATCGCCTCTAAAAACAGTTTTTTGACAATGGCAAATTTCATGCGAATTGCATAATTCATTCCATTTTGTTTGAAATTAGAATACCAAATTACTTCTTCGGACTTTATAAGGAAAAGATTTCTCGAAAACTGAAGTAATTTTTTTCCCCTTTTCTTAAAAATGATTGTTATAATTTCACTTAGTATATTTTATAAAGCAAAAAAGGAAAATCAAATTAAAAAAGTTACGAAATAATGAAGAAATAATTACGTTAATTTGTTAAAAGATAAGAAAAAATAGAAAGAAGCAAGAAAGTAATAATAGATACAAATAAAGTAAAAAATAACAAAACGAGCACTTCCAAATATCTAGAGTTAAACAATAAATAGAGAAATCTGATTTGTAAATAGCTAATTAATCCCGAAGGTTAACATAGAATATTTCGAAAACTTAAAATCTAAAAATATCTGGATATGGCTTATTCAAAGTTTGAATAAAAGTTCAGTGCAGAATTCTAATCCAATATCGGATCAAAAAGTTTATCTTTCTCTTTGAAATAATCATGTACAACAATGAAAAACAGCTTCTAATACAACAACTAAGTGGTTCATTAACAAACTACCCGGAATCGTCGCTCTAACCAATCGAATTCGATACTAAATCACCAGCTGATCTACCCATCTGTAATGTAAATCTGATCTCCATCAGCAGAACAATTAAAGCAAAATGATTCTGCGCTTTGAACAAACGATCGCTTTGCTGCTTTTAGCTTCGAAATCGCGTGTGGCCTCGATTCTTAGAATGGCGTGAATTTCATTCATGTACGCTTCAAAAATGGAGGACCGTTACTGGAGTCTGATTACTGAGCCATCAGGCTCGATTTCTTTTCAAACTCAGCTTTTCAATTCCAATATATATATATTCTTAATTTTTTTTAGAACAACAAACAGCGTAATAAGTGACAAAATAGTGATTTTTACATTCGATTGTTATCAAAATGGCGTCAACGAAGGGGAAACGTTCATGGAACCAAAGAACACATTGAATTCAAATCGGTCAGTATAGTTCAATATTTTTATATGCCCAGAAAATTGATAAGTGTTTGCAAAGCTAGTTGGATTAAAGATGCTGTCTAGTGCGGCAGTCGAAGTACTAGAAAATATTTGACAAAAATTGAAATACTGTCTTGACATTCTTCATGCAACCATACTGAAATGTAGTAACTTAAGTAATTTCATCAAAAACTTTATAAACCTCATCACAATTCATCGAACTAACCACTTACTAAATTATAATTTTATTGCAAACATTTTTTGTAAACAAAAAAGTTTGCGATTTTCCTGTATTGTATATAAAAGTACATAGTATAATCACTCATATATCACATAAATTAGTAATTATAACCATCTGAGATCAATTATTTTGTTGATTGTGTTCAACTGTTGTTAGTACATGTTATAGTGTTGTGGTTTGCAAAGTAAAAGCTGCCAATATGCAATTTCACACTATATTCGTGTTGAATTTACAAACGATTTTGAACAGCAAAATAACTCATATTCTTATAGCTATTCATATTTGAGAATTTCAAACAAAGAGCCTGGTTTTAAGCAATTTTTCATAAATTGGGAGATTTTTTAATTTTTATCCTATATTGTTTGATTGATATAAAGGAGGTTTGTAAAGGAGGTTTATAGTTTGACTCGTCTGCTTTTATATTATTTAAATTTGCTCTTAATATAGTAGTATATAGTAGTGTTAGACTCTTATATAATAGTGTTTATTATCCCTTAACTCTCCTTTGCTTTCCAAAGTCTGAATTTAAACTTACCATATTTTGTTAATAGCATTCGCCAATTAAATTCTTTAACTTATGATGCCAGTCTTTTCATCAGCAACCAAAATTAGGAAAGATCTATCTATAATCTTTGAATAAAATAAATTGATTTATATGTGTTAAGCCTAAAGTACGCTTACAGTCTCGTGTCCCCGTAACAGAACCAGTGGAGGGCTAAGGGTTAAATGCATAAAATATGTTTAATAGTATCGGAAAGCACGTTAGTATAAATTAGTAATTAATAAGATGCACTTTTGCAAAATGTATTAAATCTAGATAAAAGTCTTTCGGGAAATAAAATCTTAATATCTCTGAAAAGCTTATTTTTAAATTTTAACAAAGTGTAAAAGTAGTTTGCGCGATATATTTCAAGGATAGTGAAGAAATGCAAACAGTTTTTAATTCAATATTCTATAAAAATTTTATAAAAGCCTTTCATACTAAACAATATATAAAAAGCAACTTGCCAATTACTAGGCAATTAGAGACAATTTTAGGGGCTTAAGGTGTAGCAGGTTACTCTGAAAAGCTTTTAAATTTTCTTTACTATGCACTTTATTATACATACATAACACTAACGTACATGCCACAGAAATCGCTCTTATTACTTATGTCAGTAATCAAATATATTCGTATAATTATCACTATTATACGAATTACAGATTTCTTTATTGAACGTTTTTACAACTACATTAAATTTATAGCTTCCCTTTGATAATCAATGGAGGTGCAAAATATTTATATAAAAAATTATATATGCTCTGGAGAAGGTTCGGTATGTCACCAAAAGCCTATTCAGTTACAGGAGAGAAATATAAACGAAATCAAGAAATGTTTCCAACAGAAACCGAATGCAAAAATAATCTTAACCATTAACAGATGAGTAGTCACTATAACTCGCTTATGGAAATAGATATTCATATCTTCCAAAACAATTGTCTTACAAAAATAGTATTTGCATTATCTTAAGACTCAAAAAATTTTCTTAATAGTATTAATTTCATTTTTATCGAATTTCTCCCGAAATTTTAATATTTATAATACAATTTATTGCACCATATGTAACATTATTTTTAAATGCTATGATGGAAATCAAACTCATCCATCGAAATTTCAAATTGCACATTTTTGCCAATCATTAATACTGTAGTAGGATATCCTCTTTCGCTTTCATTTTGTAATATATGCATTTTCTAATTTGCAGTAAATAATTAAAATCATTTCATGTTTTCCAGTTATACCAATAAAGAGATGAAATAAAAGAATGTATACCATATTAATCATTTAACAGCCTTAATAGTCTATCAAAGCGAACAAGTTCGTCGCTAAAGAAGATTAATTTACAAAATAGATATATCGGCCTATAAACATTATAATAAAATTTGACGGATTATATAGTAGAATGGATATTATTATAGGAGCATAAGGTAAGATAACTATTGATGTTAAAGAATCTTTTTTAATTAAAAAATATTTCATTTTAAATATTTGGTACAATTTCTTAAGGCAACGAGCTGCGTTAAAGCAAACTTAACCACTTAAAGTAAAAGGGTTGGAATTGTTAATATTCCTCTTTGAATTTTCAAAAAAAACTTAACAAAACATTTCATAGGACCCGAAAATATTTTTTTTAATGCCCATGGAAAAATATTGCGATCTAAAATGCTTTCACTACATCATGGATGAAATGGGAGTTTTGAAATACTCGGATATTCTCAGTTAAGGATAATGAATATTTTAATTAAAATTCAAGATAAGTATGTTCCGTAAAAGAAGAACCACTATTAAAAAAAAAACGCAACCTGGAATTTGCAAAAACAAACTTTCGAAATGTAAATGAGGAAGTGAACTGAATAAGTTATTAAGCAAACCCATGTGTAAACATGTGTAACTGCATTCAACAGCTCATTTATCAAGAATCAAGAAGTGTCAACTTCCAAACTTTTATCTGATCATCAAACTGTATTTCATTCGCAATAAGATTTCATAAAACAGCACGCAATTTTTAAAATCAAATTTAGCAGCTGGCTAAAATCTGCTTAGGTTGTATTGTTATTTGTTTTTACCTAAATATTTCTTAAAATGCCAGTGCCAACGTACCTTTTTTACCAACTTAGTTTTCCGTGCGAATCCTTTAAAATTTAAGAATTTTAGTTGAACAACAAAGTTTGAATGCAGAAGCAACTTATAATAATGTTGAGTTTGAGAATGGAATAAATTTTTTTTTTAACTTTAGATTTCAGTTCGAATTGTCTTAAAGTGGCTTGAGGAAATGGACCATTTTGTAATCAAATAAGGGGAATCGTGTTTCTCTCCTTTGTGCGCAAAGAATATTAAATATTTGATGATAGAAGAATTATTTGATTGAGGAATTCTATATCTAATCTTCTACTTTTTAATTATTGTAATCAGTATGTATGGTAATTTTTCAAGACTCGGGTTCTTAGTTATGATCAAATTGTGTTGTAATTGTTCTTATTAACAAATTATGTTATTGTGCTTGTAAACAATTATATATTTCATTCTTCATATTTTGTTAGAGTATTACACAAAAAGAAATTCTGAAACTAGCCAATTATCTTTAACTAAAATATGTTATTCCTTATTTAGGATTGTCTGCTTTTATCGGTATTGGTTGTAATTGAGTTCATTTCATAACTTAATTGCAATATCTTGAAGTGATAAGATTTTTTAAATTAATTAAAAAGTGCTTTATCTGCCAGTTAATAAACTGCAAATCTATGTATAAAATGTAAACAATTTTCTTTAAAAATTTCGGAACATTATTCCAAGTAAAAAGAATTATTAAAATAATTAATTGGACACAGTTATGTAATTCGGAGCCATCTACATTGCGGTTACTTTGAAATACATTTACTTCCATAAAACATTGTAAACTTTCAAATGCTATATGTTTAAAATATTTCTTTCTTTCAACCGTAGTATATCTCCTGTTAGGGTAAATAGGGTTCAATTGAATGGAAATACGCGAAAAGAATTTATGGGGGGAAAATGTCACATAGAAAAAGTTGCATGACAATAGAGAATATATTTGGGAAGGAGCATTGCATTCATGGGATACAATGTAAAATTTGTTTGAGAAAAAAAAAAGCTTCATTAAGAATATCAGTGAAGCTTATTGTAATCGAAGAATTAAAATGTAAATGAAGAATGTCAGTGAAGCTAATGAATTTGGGTTGGAGTAACGATTCTGATTTCAAATATTGTTTCATACACTGTGACTGAAAAAAAAATACTGCATAAAAAAGAATTTCATTGTTTTTTTAACATTCTTATTTGCAATTTTAAAAAATGAACTCAAATACATAAAATGGTAGTTGATTTTACATTATAAAACTCCATTTAATTAATACCTTTTTTCTGTATTATGGTTATAGTGAATCTTTCTGGTATTGCATTCATTGCAAATCATCACTGAATTCATCAAATTGAATTCTGATTTTTGTTTGAAGTATTATTACTTTAATTCTTTCTTGTTGCATAGTTTATTTGCTGTTGGAAACATCCTTATTATTATATAACGACAATGAATGACAAACAAATCAAAAAATAAGACTTAACTAAGGGAAAAAGAGACACCAGTCAGACAACTTATCGAGAACAGTTTCCGATTCTCAAGTCAAATATCTATCTATAACGTATAGTAAACAATTTTTTCCTGAGTATAAAATACCACTATGCAAATAAATATTGATTAGGCAATGATTTATTCAAAATAAAACTATAAATAAGTCATTTAAGAGAAGAAACTATAAAACAGATCTAATAACAGTTAATGACGTTGGTAAAATTCTACATATGAAAGCAGAAAACAATTTCGTTCACCAATTTAAATAGAAAACGATTTTCGGAATGAATCGATTAATGTAACGACATTTAAAAGAAGAAAAAAAAATAACTTATGATTAGTTAATCAGAAGTTTTTTCAACTGGAATCGACTTCATCGGAAAACTGGTTTCAAGATGACCAAATTCTTCACTGCTTCTAACAACGTGTTTGGAATTATTTAACTTTTTTTTTTTACCTTGTTCTGATGGAATTCTTTTCGATTTTCTTTTAAGAAAAGTTTTCCTTCGCTTTTCTTTGTTTTTTCTTTCCAATTTCCTCGAGTAGTTTCGGTGTTGTAGACAACAATGCGGAAATCGTTCTAGAGATCTTCGCTTCGAGCAACTTTTAGTTCTCAAGTCGCACTCTTCCTAAGGCAAAAAACGCAAACTGCGTGAATTGAAAAGCTCTTTTCTCTCTGCATATTGCCAGCGGGAAAATGAATTTTTTTTTTCTTTTTGAAGATTCGAGGACCTGAAGTCCTTTTTTTTCATTGCTATTACATGCAGTTTTTGCAGAGATAGCAATCGATATCGATAGGTATTTTACAAATAATACTCATTTCACTTGACTTCTCTGGATACGGGTGGATATCAAATGATGAAATTGGTATCAGCTATCAGGACAAAGTTTTACAGAAGTTATTACGCCAACTCAGATGTCACGAACTTTATATTAGCATTTTTGGGTCGTTTATTTTTTTTACTCTATCCTAATGCTCGAAACGCCATTATATTTGAGCTTCATATATCATAAATTATAAGCTTTTACTTATTGAGCACATTATCATAATAATGAAGTAGCAAAAATGAGTAGCAGACGGGCCTCGAGCACAAAATAGCTAAAGTATCAAACGTATCGCTTACAAATCGATTTCTTGGAGGTAGCAATTGATGAATCTGACATATCCACGGTAATTGAGCAAAAGTGATTGTTTTTGATTGCAGTGCACAAAAAAAAATGAAATGAAATATAATTATCGGCAAGTGTATAGAAGATATATAATGCGTTTTAGACAATAAATACAGAGATATAATGCAACTAGATGTCCAAGATAAAATAATCCAACACTGACTGTTTGACCAGGATAATATTTAAAGAAAATTCTGAAAGTCTGGAATTTTATTTATGAATAAGCAGCTCATAAAAAACATAAGATTTAATTTTTTAAGTTAGATTTTTAAATTCCCGACTTATAAATACGTCAAGTGATTCGTCTTTCTGAATGAATTCTGGTTTTTAACTTTGTGGCTATTATGGATTCGATATAAACATCCTAATAGTCTCCTCTGTTAATAAATAATCCATTATCCAATAATTTTTTTAAAATTAGCATATGAATAATTCTTCTTTCCAATTTTAGTATATCATATATTATATATATCATAAGAATAATAAATCATAATAATGAAATAAAAATATCATTTATTTGAGTATATTATAATAATGGAAAAATTAAGAATGAATCAACTTGTAGAAATATTAAAGCAATAAAAAAGTTTTTTTTCTGTAGCTAGCTTATTTTTATTTTGCGATGCTTTTCGGGGTTTTATTTACAATATTTTTTTAAGATTTAGATACCGCATTTTTTCTTATTTAGCATTCTGTACTGTGTGTTTGAATTTCAAAGCATCTAGGAAAGAAATTAGGAAATTGTACACTTTAATAAATATTAATTTTAAAGAATTTCTGCACTGCAATCGGCTTTGGTAATTTGTTTTCACAAGGGCACACTAAAAACTGTCAAATGATGGGATTATTAGAGACTACGGTAAGAAATAGTGAAAATCATCCATAATTCCATATCCATTCCATTCCATATTCCAAAAGTCATCCAAACATACATTTTAGTTCCCCAAAGAAGGGAAGAGAATATAAATCACGAATAAATTATATCCATTGTCAATTGAGCTATATTTATAATTTTTTTCAATTTATTGGTAATAAGTTACCTACTAAGTGAATCCCTTATTTTTCTAAGCACAACCACTTACTAAGTAATCTCATTGCGACGTCATTACCCTATCCACCTGTTATGTCCGGAGTTTAAAAACCTTGGTTCTAGTGTAGATTTGGGTGCTCCTTCGATTGGCGACACATTTCAGCGATGGAGCACTACTTCTGGTTTCCATAATGTTTTGTTTTCATTGACGTTACTGTTAGATTACCGTCCGAAAATTTTTACTGTTACTTTCTCTAGTGATCTTGGCGTCAAAAAAAATCGCCAAAAATGCAAGGGGCACCCAATCGTAAATTTTTACCAAACCCTTAAGTTCAAGAACTCCGTGACACTCCCTTCAAATCTGAAAATCGTCAATTGAGTTACACTTCCAGGGGTTGTTTATGAAATAGACTTAAAGCTACTTTTTTCGACCCTAGATCCTACTCTGTGTTAATGGAATCGGTTTATGTGCTGCGTATGGCATCGAATTTGTATTACTACACATTTTATATAAGTTCATATAAGTACATATTTATCTGAGAAACTGTTTTCAATCCATGTGTTGTCACATCTGGATAATTGTGCTATCATCTCACAGAAATATTTTATACTGTATTATCTTGCCATTTGAAGTCACATAATATGAGAAACGCATTCAAAAATCAACCAGATATACCGCACTTTACATCAACGGTATTGACTCCAGGGTATTTATTAATTAACAGTGAAAGAGTTAAAACTCGCCAAATGTAGCACCAAAGCGCCCCACCGAATGAGCGCACTTCTAACTTACGAGAAAGAAAGTTCTGTTTACACTGTTTATGAAAAATTTACAAAATCAAATTTTCGCCAACGAAATTATTGCCAACTAATCGCAAATCCGTCATCGTTATTAAGTATCGATTCCATTTTCTTTTATTAACACATACGTGGTATCTATAAATTATTCATCGGATAACAAAATTAAACAAACGTATTTACAAAATATGAGAAAATGATTTATATTGATACAAACAAAGGATTATTTTTTTCCTCATTTTGCAAATGGCAACAGGGAACCTTGTGTATTTACAGGCGAACTGGGTCCATGTCCCGGCACCAGTTCCCGAAGGATACGATCTCCAATCTGAGAAAGTACTCTACCGAAATCGCCTCAAATAATTATCACAGGAGCAAATACCTAGCTTTGATCGGGGATTTCCCAGACATCAGCATAATCACTAATTGACCAAGAAGTAGGGCTTAAGATAAACTTATAGTACGGGTGATTTGTAAAATGATCAGTACTCCAAGTCTTCTTCACAGGTGCAATCTCTCAGACAACCCTTTGTGCATCAAATGCAACAAAGACAACATTTCCCACATCTTGTTAAAATATTCAAAATATACAGTCTACAGAGAAGCACCTTGGAAAAAACTAAACATCGAACTGCCGAACATTTCTTTTGTCTCAAGCTCTAGCAAGCAAACATCTAAGTATCTTTATTCAAACCCTCAATTATTTTTATATCCATTAACTGCAACTTTTTCGCTCCTATGAGATAACAGAAATTTCTCTATATCTCTCACCATTTATATTCAAGTTCAAGCGGTGTGAAATCATTGTAATTTCTCTGGTAATGGGAAAAGAAATCTCAAAAACAATCACGAATGAATTTAATAAACTTCCACAATTAAAATAGCACACAGTTTAAAAGGAACTTGATTTGTATCAAGGAAGCGCAGATAAGCCAATGCAGAAAATGTTTCTGATATTAGAAATGCATTTGTCAGCAGTCCAGTAAATTTATAAACCGAGCCATCCTGAAATAAAGATTCCAAGATGGGCATGCAGCCAAATATTTTTCCAACAGGATATGCTTCCCTGACATTAAACTACACATGTCCGTGAATACTTTCATGAAACCTTCCATATCGGTGGAACAATAGAAATCGACCACTTTCATGATTCCTTTTTTTACTGGATATCAAACTACTTGACTTCTTTGTACGAAAAATCGATTGGTTTGGTTATATTAACGTCCCTATTTTGGGGCGAACCTCGTAATTTTGAACCGCTGTCAGATGACGAGGACGACACCTGAGCTGGCACCCCCTCTCCACACCAGCGGGAGGACATTTGATCATGATGGATTTAACGTGCAACAGACCCCCTTACACGACGGTTCTTCGGTGGAATCGGGTCACGAACCTGAAACTCTCCGGTTCCGAAGCCGAGACCTTACCACAAGGCCACCGCGGCCTGTGCGAAAAATCGAATTCAAGCCGCAATAGTTCACAGCAACCAAGAATTATAAAATTAAATCACAATGAAAACAGCTACTATAGTTACGAAATAGTTATCTTTGGTACTTGCCGGTTGTAAAGGCGTCCAAAAAGCGCCAAGAAAAAATTTCGTCAATTTGGCGATTTCAATTGGCAGCATGTGATTCGCACATGATTTGATCTATATTTTTGCTCATATTTATTATATATATATATTTATGCTATTGAGTATATTTTCTTAATAATTTGACAAAAAGTTTCCTTGGCGCTTTTTGGTGGCCGTTAAAACCGCCAAGTACCATAGCTTTTGGAGGGAGAGAACCGGATATTTGTTCTTTGAGAAAAGTGGCACTCATAGTCAAGCATGTCAATAAGGTTTTTTTTAAAAAAATTACTAATTTTTTTTTCTTATCTCCTATTCTGCATAATTTATAATAAATGTTTATTCGATAAATAATTCATGGTCATCCAATATTTAAAAAAAATTCTCACACTTTTGAGTTTAGTCAAAAAAAAAATTCGCTTCCTTTGTACTAAAATTTCTCTTTCAAAACAGAGCATACCGATCTAGTTATCTACCGCGTCAATCACAACTGAAGCATTTTAAGAGGAGTATCATTTATCACATGAGTGGAACCAATCACTTGAGTACTCGAACGTGACTAAACGAAATTGTCGAACTGACATTCCACATCTCAAACATGTCATTCTTCTTCCTTGAAGCGACGCGACTTTCCAATCTTTCGTTTGTATGTTTCTCTGAAGATGTCAAAAAGCTTGCCGATTTTTAGTTATTCATTTTTGTTTCGAAAAAGGAAAAGAAGCTCAAAGGATACTGCCAGAAATGTTAATGTGCAGCAAGTACGATGTAGCTATATTTGGTTGAGTGCCCTTTTAACTTTATTGGATGAAGGCAGATGTCATATCAATAATTGGCCAGAGTTTATTAATGAAATTAAATGGACATTAGAATCTCTAGATTCTTTGATTCCACATATTACGACGCCTATAACACATTTCTCACATTAGGATGCCTATGACAGAGATTTCGCATATTTTGATTCTTGCAATCATTGTTGCATTACAAATTAGACAGCGGACTAAGGCATCTGGAATGAGGGAAGTCAAACAGAACAATTAAAGATATTCGCCTAGTTGCCAAATAAATTTGTAATAAATACAAATTCTTTGAATACTAAAATATTAGAATACTATTAACATTGTCAAGCACAACAGCTCAAATTCTAATGATTCATTAGTTGACAAAATATTACTCATAAGTCATAATAAATAAAAGCATACGGTTAAATAAAGATTCCATCTTATTTCTAGAAATATTTAGTAGCCATTAGAACCAATAGAAGATGCTACGACTCCAGACACTATGATTCTTATAACAAATCCGGAAAAACATTTTAATGGCGTACGTTGTGGGAGTATGGCCATCACATTTAAAAAGCTATGGATCAAGAACATAGTCTCTCAAAGATAAAAAGAACTAACTTAATAGTTAATTTCCCTCGCTGATTTGAGTTCACAAATTATATCGAATTTTAAAATATATAACAGTACTAAAAATCTCAAGATTATGCTTTTATCATTTGATTTAACCTTATTAATTAAATGATATGTCTATTAACTTGTAACTTTACAGCTATAAAGGTTTAGAATGTAAAAGACAAGTGGGGAAGATATAAATTGACATATATAACATAATTGGTAACTATTTAATAGTTATGTTAATTGCAATGCAAAAAAAGTACCACCCGCATACACTTGGAACTTTCACACATTTAATCCAAGTTTTCAACCTAAACGAAGAACTTTTATTTTTCTAACACAATTTTCAGTAATTTTTTTTTTTTGGATTGTGAATTTTTTTCCCTTTGTTATTGTTAATAAAAATCTAAATAATTGCTGGAATATAAAAATGCAATCGGGGAAATTTTATCAAAATGAAAGAAAGGTAAAATCTACAAAATAAGACAATAAGAATCGATACTTTAGTCATTTTTTAGATGCCATTTCGCCTTAATTTTTTTATAAAAAATATACATATACAGTTTATTATATTATTTCGAGATGGGTACAGATAAAGGTTATGGATATGTTGAAATGTGAGATACATAATACGACATTGTTATTAGAAAATTTAAATATTCCTTTTTGTACTTTAAGCCACATTTCCAAACTTGAGGACACCCTTCAAAATAAAAATCATTATTTTAACAATAACAATGAATTTCATTCACGTTAACATGATACGCTTCAAATATGCCACTCCTAAGTAAAATAACATAATTCAAAACGCATTTTATTGGATGAATAAAAAATAAATGACGTTACAGTTCAGTTTAAAGCAATATGCAGTTAGGTACTGAATAACATGCGCAGATACATACTCTTGGATTGTGAAGTCACGTGAATCGAACTCAATTACATAACACGTTCAAAGATTTATTGTCCAATTGGTAAATTAACACTATATTTTTATTTCATTTATTTTCGCTTTATTACCAACAATTTTAAATGCAAACATTTTTAATCTTTTACAATAACCTTTGATAATGGAGTTGATCTCTTTGCCAGTGGCAGTATTACGTAAAAGAAAAATAAATTTGATACGCTGATTTTTATAAATTCGAAACTTAAATCTAATACCATAATCGTCTTTCTGGAAATTCTTTAAGAAAAAATAAGCAAGTCACGTGTTTGAACATTTCCGCAAAATAAAAATAATGTATCTTGAACGTGATCTTTGAATACTACAGTTTGCAAACGATGTAAATTGTCTCAAATCTGAAATTTAAAAAAAAAATAAGATTCTTTATATTTACATAAGATTTTTTTTTAATTTGAAATATTAATAAACGATTATTAAATGTTTATAAATATGTATCCAAAAATATTTTCCTTTATTCATTTAATCAAACAATTTTTTTTAAAAAAATTGTGTGAAAACTGGCAAGTGAAAGTAGTATTGTGTGTGTTTTCTTTAGGTTGGTACTTCCAGATATTATCTTCGATGAAATTTTGCAGAAATTTTAACTCAATACTCATGAAACACGTTGAAATATTTTAATAAGGGATCAAAAAAATTTTCAAAATATATCAAAAATAAAATTTATTAATAGTTTAATAATATAAATATATGCCCGCATGCTTATTAATTTTGTTAAAGATCATTTTGAAATATTAAATATCAAGACTTAATATTATCGTTTTCAAAAACAAATTACTTAAAAATTTCTTTGCTGTCGTTTGTCTTTTATTCGGTTTAATTAGACTAATTGCATTTTCTGAAGCTATGATGGTGTTATTTTGTGAAGAATCTTATATGGAATAGCAGTCAGATGTCAAGGACAACACTTCATTTAAGTATTAATTTTATTCACAAAACTTATTCGTTCAAAAAGTTCAAATGACAACATCTTGATAACGACTATTATTACCTTTAAAATTAAATTGCAAAAAATAAGTCAAATAAATTAGAAAATGAGAAGTAGAAGACTCAAATCTCCCCTGGAAAAAAATAATAATGGCTAATATATTATTTAGTATAATGGCTTGAAACCCCCAGGGGGGGCACTTTGAAATGAGGATGAGAAGATTCCAGTATTGTGGTTAGTCTCGCCACCCTAGTGGGTACAAAAATAGGTGGGGATCTGGCTCCTCCCATCGATGACGGACGTACTTCCTGCGGGAAGAGTAGTACCGTGGCTGGTGATAGTCCTTAGAACTCAACCACAGTTCCCGCGAATATTGCTGTTGCGGCGGTCCGGTCATTCAGTATTCTTTATCCGTGTGCCTTCGGGTGGGTCGGAGAGTCAGTGATATGACTTAGTATAATGGTTTATAGAATATTCAGTTGCATAAGCGCCCTCTCATTGCGAGCCAAAAAATAAATTCCAAGCTGCTAAAAGATAGGCACATTTTTCTGATTGAATTTGAGAATAAACGTAAATAGTGAAAAAATTAAGATGTTTGATTTTTATGTAACCCCTTCATTCTATTGGTCACATTTAGTAAAATACTTCTTAACGTGGCAACATTTAAAATAAAAAAAGTTTCCATCTTCTGCTGCTTTGAATTTTGAATAGACCTTTTTAATGACCTCAAGAAGCGAAAAATTCGGTAAAAAGCCGGCGCTTTCTTGAGGTCTCTGTAAATTGGCTAAAAATAATAAAATTCAAAATTTCAAAGCTCGAGCAGTTTTAATCGCAAAACAGTGACTATTTTTATTGGAAATGTTAGAATGTCCAGAATATTTTATAGAAAATAACTGATGAGACCTAGAGACTGTATAAAAATTCAGGTTTTGTAATTCTACTAAAAGAACCAATATTGATAAAAAAATAAATCACACATATAATAAGCATTACTTAAAATACAATTTGTTACGTCATTTACATTTTTTTCCAACTGGTTCCTATTTTTCTCCCTCTAATGGCTTAGAAATTAGTTTTGGACCACGATTATACTGTTTATCTTGTATATTATATGCTATCTTGATAAGATTATACCTTGAATATTATTAGTTTAGTTATTGGTCTCATTTCTACAAAGAATTCTCGTTTGGTTTTGAAAGAAATTCAACCACTTGAACTACGAATTTATTCAAAAGTCTTTATGGGATAGTATATTTTACTGAAGACACTTATTATTGCGTCTATCGTTATAAACCGGAAATTTCACTCGAGATAAAGAAGCTTGTCCAAGTGATTTTCACCCTTTAAATTGATTGCTCCTTTAACTTAAATACAAATTTAAATATAAAATGTTCTATAATTCGATGCACATGTCTGAGACATAATTTCAGGGGTTGAAAAACTATTCTCATAATAAGATCGATTTAAAAGGACGCAGATTGCATACAAATGCTAAAATTAGTGAAAGGCTTAAACACTAACAAAGTAATTCATGCCTCTGGTCTACGTTTTTGAAATGCAAATCGTTTAATAAAGGGCTTCAAAGATACTTCCTCCTAATTCTTACTTTAATATAAATTAAAAAGATAAATTTTAGACTGCAAAGTCATTAAAATCATAAATTCTGAGAACTTCCTTACGAAGTTTCTGAATTTTATAGGCAAACATTTTAAAATTACTGTTTCTATTATAATAAAAAAATATTTTGAATTTACTTTTTATTGAAATGATTGAAAACCAAACAGTAATGTGCTTCTTTCAACTATCTTGTTTATTCTCACAAGATGACCTGTCTTGTGTTTAGCCTCATAGTGCAGTGAGAAATGAATAAACATTATGGATCTTTCCTTTTAATGATTGGATGCAAAATCTGACATCGACCTTGCAAAGTATTGTTGCGCGAACACCTACCATTTGGAATGATAGTTCTCCCTCCACCTTCTCCTTCATCAAATATTTTCAAGTCAAAGGATTTTATTTACACTTGAACAGAAATTATCACAGCAAGATGGTGAAAAGTCAAGCTTTTCTTTCAATTACATCATTATCGGAGATAAGCCCAAATCCTGGGCTAGGCGCTCCATGAACTCATTTTTACAAGTTGGAAAGGTAGGTTGATTGCTCCTCTAGAGGTTTTCTAAATAGGATCCAAATGTGGAAGTGAGTATTGGCGATTAAATGACCAGATGCGGTTGATAACGCACTGAAAAGATGCGAAAGAATTACAAGATATTTACCGACTTATGACTGACTTCATGGCAAATTGCACAGAATTGCCATGAAATGAATGCTACCCATCTTACATTTTCCGTTAATCGCGCAGCTCAAAACAATTTCTAGGAATTGCGCAATTCGTTACATTTTTAAGTAATAAAAAAGCATAATTCCACAAATGGTTCATTAGCACTGAGATGAGAAAGTTTGAAACATGAAGATTCATCAAATTCTTCAAGTTCAATTTTTTTTCGCAATTACAATATTTTGTTGTATACTTCGTCTGCCTTGTGAGCAAAAAACTATTTAAGTACAATAATGTTGTCAGGGCAATTACAAGCATTTTCTTTGATATTTTTTTGAAAAATTTAATTATTAAAACATTTTTTAGAAACTGAATAGTTTATGTCATTTTGATTACATTAACGTGGAAGCATTTCTGAGTTGAGTGAATGGATTAAATTGTTGAAACATATTTCTTCCATTTTACAATGAATTTATTTTATGCAACATTTCTGACCGGTTAACCTAGCTATAAAAATCCTTTCTTAAAACGGATTTCAATCTTCAAGACCAATCCTATTATAACAGTTATATTTAGGCTCTGTTACGCTCCATAATAATATTTTTACATAAAGATATTTTTAAAAACATGGAAGCCGTTTTGATGATCTGCGCAATGGGAAGTCCAAGTATCTTTCAAGGTCTTAAACCTCTCTCGGCAGCCATCTCGAGACGCACTGAACCGTAGAGTAAAAATTAATAAAAACCGTTTCCCAAAATATCTGAAGAGCAGATTAAACCCGACGCTACAGTCCAAACCAGAACGAGCGGGTTCGCATGACAGGAAGTTCCTTCGCTTTCTGCGTGTACTAAATGAACCATGCGCACTTTTTTTGCAAGAAAAAACAAGTTGCAAATCACTTGACTTTGTCCACGGTGATGCACCGTAAATTAAGAATGGACAAGAAAAGGGTTTAAGTTATTTGGTTTAATTATATTAATGTCTCATTTTGAAGAGCCTCGAAAGTTGTTTTGGAATTATCTCTATTAGCAAAAATTATTGTAATATATTTCCTTAATGTGTTAGATACCTGAATGCTGCTCAATATCGTAACAATATTTCTCGGCATTTCCCTTTGGGTCTCCCTCTTGATTATGGATGATCTAATGATACCACTCATGACATGGTACTTTTTCGGCAAATACCCATAGAACACCGACATGTGGAGTAAACTATGTTCTTCAGTTGTCGGTAAGCTAATATACCGCAAAAAACAAAGTACTGCATTCTATATCACGCAATATAAATTAAGGTTTCATTTTAACGTATCTGCGAGCCAACTTGCTCAAGAAGAGATTTAAAGCAATAATTCGCATGTGTTGGTGCAGTCTTTTAGTTCGCGAAACAAATTTTATTGCTCTCTTTAATGATCACAAAAGCAAAATCCTCAATTCACCATTCCTTGTCAACAACCAGTAGCGAATTTGCAAAATCAAATCAGCAAACCGAGTACTTCCAAAGATTCTGTCGAGTTTGAACAACAACAAAAAAAAATAATTTGTCGTACAGCTAGCGAGTGGTTCACGGATCATTTAGCTCGCAAATGTGTACTTTTGTTTAGGTTATTTTATTTTAGTATTGTGAACATATCATGAACGTGCTAATACGTTTGGAAAGTCGAAAATGCTTGCAGTTTAGTCGAGAATGGTGATATTAAAGGATTTTGATAAAATATTTCGCTAAGGAATATATACAAGTTACATAAAATATGTTAAATTTTTTTAACCATCCCTGTTCCTGGCGAACCAACCGGTCACTACAGGAGACTAGTATAGCATACATTAGACTATTTGGGGGGGGGGGGAGGATTCGTTATTTAGGGAAGTCAGACTTGATTTGGAATGTGACAAATTCTTGGCACTTAAACCGATGAATAGTTCCTTTCAAACACAAACTCTTCCAGAAAAAAATAAATATTGCATATTGATTTAACATTCCACTCTGCGATTTCCAATTAACTTGACACTATGAAAGCAAACCTGTTGATGAAGGTGGTGGATTCTCGAACACAGGTATTTCCGGAAATCATTAAGAAGCAACGAAGACTGTGCAAGAAATTCAGAAAGCCACGGGACTCCCCGCTCGTAGCTAAGCCAGGTATATAAAAACAAAAGTCAGTGTTTACGGGGAGTATGGCATTCAGGTCACATTTCGGTCTTTTCCTTCTATCTGTAGATCTTGATTTTGAACGACATCTTGTCGGTACAAGTTTGGCTACTCCTGAGATTTTCTATTTTTGTAAACAAGAACGATGAGCTTTCAGAAGAACTTAGGAACTACAGGTGTGAGAAAAGGGAGGGGGAGCAAGGAAGCCATAGATGTCCTAAACGTTCGTTTTGGAAAGTGCCATGGAGATAAAACACAAGTACATATAACTTTTAAAGAAAAATTGACGAAAGAACTATAAATTAAAAATAATTGCATGCACCGAATGCGGTTCACACTTGCGAAGTCACCGATGTTGACTAGAAGCGATGTAAACATTAAAAAAATGGTTCTTATTGTGCTGTTACCCACGACTGGAATGTGACAAATTCTTAGAGGTAGACAACTTAGGGGTAGATAGAAGTTGTTTCAAGTGAGTGAGATCTGAATGGGGACTAGCTGCACAAATGCCCTGGTATTATTTACCTTCGCTACGCCACTGCTGAGGACACATCAATCTGAATATGAAACGAAGTATCACCATCTCTATTAATACCAACTATACTATATTTGAAATAATATGTATATAGCAATTAATTTGCCAAAATTAAATATATGAATCATTACTTGTATCAAATCTTAAATCTATCGATTTGGTATCAAATTTATCCACGCCATTCTCAAATCATAATAAAATTTCTATCATGAAAAAACTCTTGAAAATTTTGTTGTTTAGTATCTTAGACCACTTTTAAAAGGAAATTGGTTAAAATTCCAAATTCGTGAATTAAACGCTCTTTAAAAGCTAATAATAATGATGTATCAGATTCGACGCTTGTGAATATCAGAATAAATAGATTGTTACATGCAAAATGCTTTCAATTTTAACTTTTGTACATTATGTATGTATTTGTATACTTTCACTTCGCTATTATTGACATAGCATTTGTGAAAGTTAGCCTTTACAGTTTTATCTACAAAGCGAGTTCCTCGCCATCTTTCTTAGCCCATTTCTTATATTCCGCAAATAAGTTACATTGCATTTCATCAAGTACAGGAATTTACGCCAATGGAACATACATCTCCTGCATTTGTTCGAAATAGCAGATATTTATGACAAAAATGTCAATTTTTTAAAATATATAACTAGGAATGGATGTTTCAACACTAAACTACAGCCACGTGAAAAAGATGGCAACCTAAGGCGATACAACATTATCTCGGTTCCCAAAGACATGATTGCAAGATTCGCTTGATTTAACACCAATGCATTTAACAAAACAAATTTCAGTCGAAGAAGATTTGAAAGTCTAGTCTGAAACAAAGAAGCATAAGAATGCTTTAGGATCGATTCATCCGTCTTCTTAAAAAGTTTAATCTTCACATTACAGCAATAACATGTTCATAAAAAATATTTTTAATGTATCATGTATAAGTAAAGAGCTCATATAGCAATTGCTAAAATAATGCGAGTATTTTTGTAAAATATACTCAAATATATTTTTTAAAATTTGTCAAAAATTAGAAGAGGAATTTTCGGAATTAAAACTGATATTACTAAAAAACTACTTTTATTTTAAAATATAGTTGACTAATCCAAAATATGGGTTGGCCATTTGTTGAATTATAAAGAGTATTCGGATTATAACGAGTCGTATAGACATCACTCGATTACATAATGATACAATTTTATATGGGTGGGAAAAGAACCAACAATGTGTTAAGAAGAAAATACTAAGTTAAGTTGATGAGAAGAAGCACGTTAATCAAATGATATACTGAAAGGGAGAAAATTCCATATTTTAACAAAAAAAAAAAAAAAAAGATGTTTCAATACCAAATAACATGTTCCAAAAGGTGCGTCAGATTAACGAGTCTACTATAGTGTGAAATATTTTTTGTGCAATAATATTCTCCAGAGTTACTGAAAAAAATAAAATTTCAATTAAATAATCAAAAATATAAGTTAAATTATAATTAAGCTAAATTAGATTGTTTAAGTAAAAAATTGTCCCATTAATGAATTTTTTTTAATGTTTGTATGAAATCATTAGTGCGCCTTAAAAATAAATTTATTTTGCGTTCAGAAAAAATTCTTTCAACCAATAATTTAATATTACATGTGTTAACTTGAATTTTATACTTTCTTTCACTCGACATGTACAATAATAATGTATTGTATTAACATTGCTTTCTTATTATCCCATAAGTGAATGAATGTCAAATATGGCGACATCGATTCCAACCATCTGCCTTGTAAAACATTTTGTTGGATTTTCAATCATGCGCGACGCAATTTACAGATAATATGCAGGATCTTAAACATTATGTCAAAATGAGGTACACAGTAGACCCCTAATGACAAAAAGTGTCAACTGCACGATTCTGTAACGTATCGTATTCTGCCAACTCGAGAATACGATAAACAAATTGGCACACATAGTTGCCAATATGGCGATATTTTATTGATCGTTGCGAAATGTAACATGACAAAGTTCAAGGTTCAATATCTAGACTTTGCGTAGTAAGAAATTACTATATTTTCTTTTAATTTAGGATTCACGGTTATTTTGGAAAGTGAAAAACTCAGACTAACTCAAATTCATGGATCAATTGATACGATGTTATAACGTTGGCATCGTTGAAATGGCGCTAATTCACTCCCATTTCCGATTTCAAAATGCTCATCTGAACCTTCCAAGTATCATCAGGGCTATTAATAATCCTTATATGTTGAAACTAAAAACATTGATGATCAGCTTGGCGTAAGTGGAAATTTAATACCATAAATAGATAATATTCTGTTCGAGATGCTTATTATGTCTATCTATATAAAAAGTACTCGAGGTATTAACTTTTTCCCATTGATGTATTGGACTTAACTGCTGTTAACTGCTAGTAATCTATTCAAGTAATTTCTTTTGTGTGATGGCATCAGTATTAATCTTAACCCCCTCCCCTTGTTTCTGAAAGCTGCGATAAATGTTTTTTTTTCTCGTTTGTTTACTATCAATTCTGTATTTTTTGACTTTTCTTGCATTTAAAACCAATAATTGTTTATTGGTCTTAATTCCAAGCAATGTTTGTCATTTAAATTATTAATTCGACTCCATTAGAGATTTAAATATCTAAAATTCAGCAATTCTGTAATGGAATCTAGACACATTGTAAGCTAAAGTATAATTTATATGTTAAAACTGATTTTGAACTTAAAATATTTGTTTTATTTTGATCCTGCAATTGTATCACTTTTACATACAATTGCGAGAATTCATCACGATTGCTTTCAAAATGTCTGAAAAAGTTAATGTCACTGCTTACAAAGCAATTCGAGAATCCTTCTTTTCCAATCAGCCTCCTGCTGTTAAATTTTCCCGCAGACCATTGGACTCGTGACAACTTCTTTAAGGAACATTCTATATTTCCTAGAAATGTAGGCTAACGCCTCTCGGCCATAGGCTCTCTGTATGGTGCGGATTCTCGTGCAGATGCATCCTGCTGATTGTTCTCGAATTGGCAAATTTCGCGTGATACTGGTGAAAGCAGGCGAGAATCGTCCTTTTCTCAGAAAGAAAGCATCTCTTTGTAGGTATAGCGTGATGCGACTGGACTGGATTCGTCGGCGTTCTCATTGTATTGTCTTGGTTGAATTTTCCCAAAGGGACTGGGAGAACAATCAAGGTTCGTTTTCCGATCACTTTCGAAATCTGCTGGAGATAATGTGAATTCTCGATCGATTGAGATGAACGGCGTTTTTCTCCGAACCAAGAATATATATGGTACACCATGTAACTTTAGGCGTTAATTTGCCGCACTGGAAGTTTTACGTTATTATGAAAAAACAATGATAAAACCTAAGCATTGTCTGCACAATGGTATAAATGAGGGTTGGTGTTTCCTCAGCTCAAATATTTTTAGCCTCATCTTCGTCATATCGCCTTGTTATATCGAAATGACGTAAGCTAAAATCCATACATCTCATAAGAAATTTTGATGTAACAGATAGAACAAATAGAAGTAGTATGACAACGACAGTATACAACAATTTGATAGTCAATGCAACTACCCTTCACAAACATGCGTTAATAAAATTTGACACATTTACCGTGTGACATTTTGATACTATCATGACGATGCCTATTGTTTAAGTATAATAAATATAGAAATATCTGAACAAATTTAAATCCTGGAAACTGAAGTATTTTCTTAATTTTTTTTGGGGGGATACTTAGATAATTTGGCGAATTTTGTATTGGACAAATAATAATATAAATAGCAATATAAAGAAAACAAGTCAACGTTTTTAGGATAGCACATTTTTTTCTCAGGTTATTTAGTACAAAATTTTATATAGATCTGCAATTTGGATATTTAGACCCTATACAAAAATCCATTTATCTTGCTTGCTAGTGTTTTGATTTATCACATTCAGATATATTCAACAAACAATCAACCAATTTACAAGTCTATGGCAAGATTATATTAAATGCCGATATATGATCCTGAGAAGTAAATGTCACCTATTCGTCGGGTTTACGCAACTCGATAAAAAATTTAAATACAACATGTATATATTAATATACATTTGTCATAATGTCTTTAAACAAGCATCATCATCTATCTCGAGGTTCAAAAAATTTTAAGAAAGAGAAAAAGTTAAAATTTTCGCAACCAGAAACAAATTTTTCTTCCACCTTTGACATAAATTATAAAGCCACATGTTCATACCAAATGCGAAAAATATCAATTTAATTTCTTACCGATAAGAAAAAAAATTCAGTTTTTCTTTTTTTAATAAAATTTTAAAAATTGATATAGATATAGCTCGCTAAGTGATGATTAGGTATGTTAATGTCACACCAATGTATGAAAGATAGCATTCTATAGAATATCAAGGCATTTTACAGAATGACGGAAACTGGACGGAAAGGTATGAAACAAATATTTCTTAGGCATTCTATCGAATGGCAAATGTCAAACTGGCAAACTATGAAATCCATCTGCGATGCAAGAAAGATCCCGTTTCAAAAAAACATGCATGGGATTATATTCGATAAAATCAACATGAGCATGACATACTTACTGAAGAGGAGATTTAGGTAGATCAATTTTCGACAGAGGTGTAAGGATGACCATTTTTCGACACTGGTACACGATAGGTACTACCTGTTTTGCATGTTTAAAGTAAAGTATTAATGCCCATAGATGCACAAAGTGTGATCAAAAATTCACGCCTTCTCTGGCCATACTAATAAAGTTGATGAAAATGATATTTTGCTGCAGCCTTTGTTTCTAAATTGTTTAAATAATAGCATTATCACGCCCTTTCTTTCATATTTTACTTAAATATGCAAAATTTGTCATACTGAACAATGCTTAGTTTTATATAAATTGTCTTGGAAAGTATATAATAATTCTGACCTAAAAATGTCTGACATTCTATAAAATGTCTAAATCTTCTACAAAATGCTGGTTTTCCATACATTGCCGTAACATTAATAAAGTATTGCTGTGTAAAATGTAAGTAAATTAATTTCCACCTCGTTAATTAAACTCGAATATCTCTTTAAATTAAGATGTTTATATTTAATTATGTTAAATTTTAATTATTTTAGATATACGTGAATTTTTTTCTCTATTGGATTGGATTGGATTTGGCGATCATGTTTATATTTAAGGTAATTTTTTTTTAATAAATCAAATTCATTTTACTGTATGTGATAGAAAAATGTAGTAAACTGAATGCACAACCTTTCTTGTGCTATTAGTGCAGTTTCGGAATTTGACAGCTGTCAATCCAGGTACACTCCCAGAAAATACGGCGGACTATCATTCAAAATTAGCAGCATCACGGGTATTTTTGTATTCGAAGAATTCGAATAAAATAACAGCACCAAGGCGATCAAATAAACATTGTGGAGATAAATCTTCTTGTACCAGCGGGATGGCTGCGCAACTCTCCATGGCGCATATTGATGCCTTTTATTTACGAGGCACGAGGGAGAGGAATTCCACAAACGACGCATTCAAATCGACATTCCAGAACAATGGACGATAACTTACGGAATACGCGTACACCGCGCACACACAACGCCCACTGCAGAGTTCGACGTCCACGCTGCATTTGACAAAGCGGTACTCAGGAATGTACAAAAAGATGAGCTTTGCACCGAAATACGGCACCCATTATAAGCAAAAGTAGAGCTCTACGCCTCGACTTTTTCGCATACTTGTTGGCTGTATGGCAATAAGAGTGCATATGAATTAGACAAATATATACTATCGGTGGACTTTGTAAAAATTTAGATGCAGCTACAAATTTGGGTGTACATAACACTAGCTGGATTTCACTTGTCTACCTCCGATTCTTTGAGTTTTCTTGTGCGTCTGAACGAACCGGTATGGCACATATGTACGGTATCTTAGTACATATAAACTATAATATATAGATGCCAATAGTTTTATAAATTTATATAGCCATCTATAGTTTTGATGGTAAAGATATGAGCCAAGTTTAATCCATATAGGAAGTTACGTTTACTTATTACTTTTATTTATCATGTTCATAAGCAAGACAAACGAGCATGCATGTAAACTTTCATTCGACAGATTTCATACAAGATTCGATGGAAAGCTTCAATTTCGTTGGTAATCTACTTATCAGAATTAAATTATACAGTTGCTTCCGATTTTGAGTAATAGTATAAATTGTACGTATTTACATGTGTTCGCTCTGTCATTTAAAAATCCGAAAACGACAGTTTTCTCGTATTCTGGAACATTTAAAAATGTAAATTTTTTTGCATTTCAAGGCTTGTTGAGTTTTTGATGATTGCATAATTTTCTCTGAGTATTTCTTATGCTGGAGAATATAAATTCCGCAGATATCGGAAGAACAATTAAGATTTAGTTATTATCTTCCAAATAAAAAAAATAAAACGAATAACTAACAATGAAATTAAACTGTGAGTATTTAAAAAAAATTTACATAAAGATCACTTCTAGGGCACATGCAGGTTGGTTGAAATACTTTTTACTAAAATGTGTAACTCCCATTGAAACTTATACTAGAAATTATAATAAAATGCGAGGATACACCTATTATAACAGTTGTACAAATTGGAAGATTGAAAAATGCTAATAACAACCTGTTTTCCCTGGCTATTTAATTTTAATCCCTTAATTGTCTTACTTTTTTTATTATCCAATCAGATGACTTCTGTTTCAGGACTGTTCTGTCTTAATTCAATATATATATATATATATACAGAGAGAGAGAGAGATAATACTTGAAGCGTTGTAAATAATGGGTCATTTTTATTAAATTATAACTTTCTTAAATGATTTAATATGTTTGCTGTGGCTTGCTTCGCTTGTGACACATATCTGTTTAATTACACCAAGTCATCTATGTAATTAAATTATTCCTCCTCTACTATAAATAAGAGATAGTAAAGAAGAAGTCATCTTATTTGGTAGACAGTTCGAATCTCAGCCGTGAATCATGGCAACGAATGTATTAAATTCATCTTATGAATTTGAAAAACAATAATTCGATGCTCTACGATCGAAGGGTAGGACAATTAAGAGGTTAAATCAAGAAGTTCGAAAGTTCGAACAAATAAATTGTATTGTTAAAAGACAGACGCACACATTTAAAAAAATACGTTTTCAAAAAACATTAATAAAAAAAATATTCAGTGAACCATCACAAGGAAATATAAGTTTCATAAAGAATAATGTGGTTCCGACGTAAGCCCTCTTACAGGGAAAAGCATATGTTCTTTCAATGAAATTAAATGAGCATCGACTAAAAATGAAGAAATTTTTTTAAATGCTATTAATATGTGTAACTATTTGGATAGCTGATAGACTGTTTATTTTTTCAATTAAATCACTTAATGAAAAGATCTAAGAGTTCAGTTTAATGCAGTATTAACCTAAACACTTCAATTTCATTTAATCCTAAGTATCGAAGAAGAGATATAAGTCTTCAATTGAAATAAATAAACAGAGCTTCCCAATTCATTTTGGGATATTGATGGAGGAAAGGTAAAGTGACTCAATTCAAATAAGTCTTTTACATTTAGAGAAATTTGGAAGAGCTTGTAAAATTTAATTCATAAATATTGCAAAAATTATACTTTCAATTTATTAATAAGTAAAAACAGAATAATTCAATACATTTCATTCAAAACAAAAACAAATCCGAGATTTTTTTTCCGATTTGGGACAAAACGAAAATTTTATTAGTTATGGAACACGTACAAAGGCATACGACCTAAATATTATCCTGATTTCCTTCATATTTTGATTTAAAAAGCAGAACCAAACTATTTTTACTTCATCTTGTCCTTCATCTCCCCCCCCCCTCTCCCCCAAGACTGATGAATGGTGCAATTGTATTGCCTACATAATCATGTCGCTATTTTAACAATTACTGATTAATAGAATCAGAGTAAGGAAAAGCAATAAAATTATTAAATTGCAACACTACCTTATTAAATGCTTTTGTCTAATGCTTGTGTTTGAATCGTAACATTTTGTATAAGAATAACTACCAACTGGTACTAATAATGAGTGTACCAATGGAAAAGAGTACTGGAAGAAAAAAAAATATTTTATTCTCCTCCCCTGCTTCTATTTTTCTTTAAAAAGTTAAGTAAATAAATATAAGTAAATAAGTTTTACGTAAACTAAATATAGTAATATTTTGTCTTCACGGCACTTTGACCTCAGGATAGACATGGACACCGAGCACCTATACCCCAGTTCCGTCTAAGCTTTAACCCTCCATAGCTACACCACTGAATCTCTTCTGATCAATCCAATCTTCTCTGAACTTAACAATCAAATCTAAAGACAGAAAGCGGAGCGAGACGACCTATTTGGCTTCGGGTCGCTTAACCCCTTAACTTGCTTTTTTTATTACCTAATCAGATGACACCTTTCATCTCGAGAATATGCTTCGAACCGATTCAATTCAGAATCCATAGCATGCTTAAAATATTTGCGGATTATATAGGAATCAAATTATAATATAATTCGATTAAGAAAGATTATGATTTAATTTCAGTTTAAAAATTGAGAAACTTCAGCATTCGAAGCCCGTTTGAAGAATATGCACGGCGATTAAAAAAATCAAGACTATAATTTCAAAATTTTAATCCACTGAAGAAATTTATCGTATATTTTTAATCATTCTGAATTTTAATGAGAATAATAGCCCCTTTTTAACCCTCTAATTGCCGATATTTTAAAATCACTATTTGGATGCAACGTTTGTAGACACTTTTATAAAACGCAGTGAGCTTTTATGCCATGCTACCTGATAACAGCATGATATAATTGAAATTCGTAATATAAAAACATTACATTAACCCTCGGAAAACGAGAGAAACTATTGGAAAGTTAATTTATTTTATTTTATGTTTCACACATGGCCTATCAACAGCACAGAAACGACCCCATTTACAACATGACCATGAAAAAGCAGGTACATGTGAAAAACATTCATGTCATTTTCTCTACAGTAAATGAATAATTATTATTAGGATGTAATCTATTACTGGCATTGTTGTTGATAATGTAACAGCAAATCTACAAAGTCAGTGTGTTGAAAAAGAAATGATAAACGTTGAGTAATTTAAATCATGGTCATTTCTGACATGTACGAAAAATGTGCCCTCGCACCAGAATGGACGTACTCAAGGGCAACAGCATAGCATTT
Source organism: Argiope aurantia (assembly GCA_026543865.1). Classification (NCBI taxonomy): domain Eukaryota; kingdom Metazoa; phylum Arthropoda; class Arachnida; order Araneae; family Araneidae; genus Argiope; species Argiope aurantia. The sequence continues at coordinate 1,007,971 of JAPMOR010008634.1, forward strand.
ATTATGAGTTAAATTTTAACCAGCGAAAATAATGAAAAACACTTGTCAGTCAAATGGAATTCAACTACATAATTTGGCTCTACATTAAATCTTTCTATCGTGAGAAGAAATTACATTCCATCGTTTTTTTTAACAACAGCATGTTTTATTTTAAATTCCTTCATGCAAATATGGTTAAATAATGGGGAAATAATTTAAAAGTTCAGATGCTTTTATTTTAACCATATAACGTTTTAGAATTTTTAAGTTTTAAACAAGCTTTTTTTTAAAAAAAGGAAATTTTAAAAATTCAAATAAAAATTTAAATAAAAAGTTTTTTAATGGATTGTATCGCGTATTGATAAAAAATTTTATTACAAGGATTAAATTGACAAAATGAATATTTAATTCATGCTAAATAACTTATTCAAGTTTTCAGATCTTCATATCCATTTTATTTATCTTAACTGAAAATAGGTGCAAATATTAGATTCTTTTTTTGAGGTTGCTGGCATTTGAAAAGCCATTCTTTCAACACTTTCTGCACATGATGGATGAAAAAAAAAGATTTCTATTGGAATAAATACTTAAATATTTTTGAAAATTATTCGAATTAATATTTAAATAAATTCATCGGAATTATTTAAACACTTAAATAATGTGTATTTTAATGAAATTAAGAGAATTCGTTAAAAAAACTAATTTTTATTTTAAAAGTTATAAATTAACTTTTGATTTTCATATACAATGCTTTAAAATTGCTTCATAAATTATTAACTTAAAATCCGATATAAATAAAGTTTTAGAATTAGAAATGACAATTGCTAGTTTAATAGATAGTTGCTACGTTTTTTACAATTACATTTACAAAAATCATTATAAATTCCGTAAAAGCAGGAATATCCTACCATATTTCGATATTATGACATCAATTTGAATATAAGTGAGTTATTTATTTACAATAAATATATCAAACAATATTCTTACACGCATATATATATAACCAAAATGATAAAGATTTTTACAATTCTTTTCTCTAAAAACTTTTATGGCAAATGCAGCTAATGAATTGATGTCTTTTGCACGACAAGTGATTATCTAATAAAAATTCTAAAAGCAGAGGACCATGTTTTCTAATATTAATTCATACAAACACTCGAAACTCAATATTCGTAAAATTAATGATAAGAAATTAATTTACTAATAATTCTTTATTTTCTACTATCAGTCAATGTAAGAAGGTTAGTTATTTAAATGCAAAAAACGTTTTAGTTGGTATTTGAAAATAAATGAGAAAATGAGAAAATAAATTTACATCCGTAACAAATAATCCATTTATCATTTAAAAATATAATTAATAACACTTAAGAAAATTTTAAATTTACAGAATATTTTTAAAATAAATAAATTCAAAAAAAGAACGCATTATCTTTTTTTTTTTTTTGAAATTTATTGAATTCAAAATTGGTTCAATTCAATTTATTCGATGAATTCAATTGAAATTTTGCCCAAAATTTCAATTATACAATAATTTAATCGATTTTTCATCTCAGTTAATGTTTTAATTCGCAAATTAACACTAACTATTTAATTTCAAATATCTTCAAAATATTTAGAACAATTTTATAAGCGTGCAAAAATAAATATTATATAAAATGGTATTAATTTATGAAATTCACATTGTTTTTAAAACAGTTTCATCTTAAGAGATAAATTAACTCTATAAATGCAAGAATTTTTAGTTCAATTAAGTTTGAATTATTCTGTAAATAAATAAATATATTTATAAAGTATAAACATTTCTAATAGAGAAAGAACTGGGAGTTTTATTAAACTTGATATAGAATAAAAAGACACCTTATAAAATTTTCTGATAACGTTTAAGTTTTAATTTCTAAAATTTTATGAAAAGTTCTATTTCGGAAATTGCTTTAAGAATAATTTAGGATAAAAATAACAGAACGAATATTTTTTATTACGAATCCAACTAATCTAAAATACAATTCCTGCTCTGACAATCGTTTAGGCCGTTTAGTAAATATAATCAATTGAATAAAAGAAAGATTGTTCTGGCATCGTTATTTTGAAATATAAACAAAAAGAAGCAAACGATTTTTCACTTACCGATAATCGGCAGTTTTGAAGCTCCGCTATCGTACTATTCGCAAAGAGATTTAAAGTAAACACCATAACAGAATCGGCACAAACAATCTTCTATTTGAATAACACCAGTCACAAGGAAAGTAAAAATAATGCGAGTAAGATGCTAAAAAAATCCAATCGGCTTTGGGTCTGTCAATCCCATTAGCTCTGTGACGTATATATTCCGAGGAATAAAATGATGGCTTCGCAATGTTTTAATTCGTGTGAATTTTCGTGATGCAAGAACAACTATGTACTTGTCTCACGGAACGCGAAACTACTTCTTAACGGTAGGTAAAACGGACAGGTAGAAGTCCAAGAAACGCTCAGGGTTGCCAACGGAATTCAACTTTATTTTTAATCGCCAAATTCGGCGACGAATTCCGGTTGCCAACGTGGATTAGCAGATTTTATATCTGAATGGCAATATTTGCAGAAGATATTTGAGCGTTTTAGGAACGATTTTGATTTATATCATAACTTGGCCAGCACGATTTTAATTTTGGAGGCGCAGTTATATAAATCTATATTAATTAGTTCAAAGCTTGGAAGAAAAATAATTTTAAATGTCAATTTAAAATTTGATTTTACTTTTTAATAAAATAAAATTTTATATGAGATCACACTGGTAGTCAATTTGAGGAAATGGTAATTTCTATTCTTTTTCGGTTATTTTGCGGATTACCCGCGGTTACTGCTTCTACTGGTAATTGTGAGTTTACTATATTTTTTATGAGAGAAAACCTTTTCTCTAAACGTCTACATTGCATCCAAATGATTGCAAATAAATACAAAAATATTGCACAATTTATCGAAAATATCTTGTTTGTGATCATCTCGTAAGGTTTATTTCTTCTTAATTTATTTTCTGTTAAATAAAATTTCAGCAAACCACTGCATCAAGAACATATTTTTTCAATAAAAAATAAAATAAATGCTTACTATTTCTTTTGAAAATTTTTCTGCTTTTTTCTTTCTTAGTGAAAATGCAGAGAAGCATACAAAAACAGCAAGAGTGGTTTTCTTGAAAATTTCTTGCATATTGTCTCAGAAAATTCTTATCTTTCTCCCCTGTATAAAACTGGGAATCTTGGATAATGTCGTGGATGTCTTGATAACATTGGCGAACAAAAGTGACGAACTTTAGATCTTTGGCGTAAATCTAGTACTTTTACTTAATCCATTGTGTGAATATTAAATATGTATTTTGGACACCTTTTTTTTATTTTTATGAGTGAAAAAAAATTGATATGGAGCTGCAATTGTAATCACAAGATCACACATCAAATTCATTTATTTAAGTCATTGAGTTTTTGAGTTATTGCGTTTGCTAGCATAAGAAGACGGTAAGACAGACGAACAAAAACCTTTGACAGAGTTGGTTCCAAATTTCATAAAAATCTAGATTTTAAAGGCTAAAAGCCATACACCACATTTTATCTATCTAGTTCTTTATGTTTTGTAATTATTCAGTTCAAAAACCGGACAGGCAAACTTCCTCTCACTTTATTTCGGTAGAAATTTAATAGAAACCTACAAATTTGATTTTAAATTCTATACCAAATTTCTTCTATCGACCTCAAAGCGATTTAAAATGATCGTGTTCACAAGCATACAGTTATAAAGACCAAACTATGTGGTGATTCCTCAAAATATGGAGTTAAAATTGTTTGACGATTATAAAATTTTCTCTATAATTTGTATACGAGAAAATAAATATTAAAAAAAAACTTTGCTAAAGTTAATCAAATTTTGCGAAGTTCAAAGCCATTGTGATTATAACCACAACAGCAGATTTTTTATAAAGGGAAATTTAAAATGCGAAAATTAAAGTTTAGTCCGTAACATTATAGCTGCAAATTATTTTAGACTTGATTTCTTTTCTTTTCAGTTGGCTAAATTGAATCAGCTGTTGCCTTCTATGCACCAATGATTTTTTCAACGTACAATTTTTAGAAAGCTTATTAACCTAAAATCATCTTTAAACGTTAAACAAAAACTGTAAAGTGCTTATGGTTATGAATGTTGCTCTAATACATAAAATATATTCTTCATCTGTCTTTTTTATGTATCAGTCATAAAGGCAGCAATTTTTTTAAAAATTATGTATTAATGTTTTTATTCATTTAAGAGTCTCTTCCGAAATAGCCAATACATTACTAATTTTAGATTCTATGTCCATGACTGAAAAAATAAATTCTGAATAGATCAGGTATTTAAATTAAATAAATCCAACAGTTCAATTTTATTTGTAGTTAAATAGTTCCTGTTAAATTTGCAAAAAAAAAAAAAATGATTAATCTTTATTCATCCTTTTGCTATGTATGTAGCGCTAGAGCAAATAAATTGATATCCTCTTAACATTCTTAACGCCGATTTTCTAGTCTTCTTCCTCTAAAATAACACATGGAAATTTGGAAAGGATATGCTAATTCAGGTGTCGTTTTTGTATTTTGACTATGATTCAAAATGCCAAAGTCTATCTTAAACTAATCCTCATGATGCTCCAAATCGGTAGATTTATGTAAGCTAAACTAAGCAAAAAAAAAAAAAATAGTTTCATATTATAATATAATTGATTCCCAAGAGTGGAAACCTCAGATATGGCGGATGCCAAACTTCCAGCATAGTGGTTAGTTTTCGCTTTCCGGGTGTTCTCTTCTACGGCAAGGAGAGAACACCCGGAAAGCTGTTCTACTCAATAGGCTATATTGTGCCCTGCGATGGCTATTAGGATTCAACTTCCATGCTAGCTCGAAGATGGTCATTTAATTTACCCCTGTTGCGTTGGCAAAGTGGAAGTACCTCCGAAATCGTTATAATGTTTTTTAATAATTTTAAATTCCATGATAGGGATCAGTTTCCATTAATATTAATGGTAAAGAATTCTGGACTAGAAATCATTTACCATTATTCATTCATTCCGGACTTGTCAGAACAATCTCAGTTATCAGAAATCGAACCCACAATTGCGACACAAGTTGCATATTCCCAAATATTATCTTTGACTACCCGACACCTCTTAACAGCTCCTAAATGCAGATCTTTATTTAGAAGATTTTGCAATATTTTGCATATTGCCACTTATTTTTGATTGACAAGGTTCGAATCCTTTCATAGGATATTGTAATTGTGGGTTCTATTTTTTCCCTGAACCATACCCGTAATTACTTTTTCCTGTATATGAACTTTTATCGCTAATTTTTGTGCGAGATACATCAGATCATTCTTAGGACACCATAAATGAGGGTATGATTTCTTTTCAACCGTTTTATTAAGCAATTTGAAGAGCAGAAACATAGCCGGATTCCAAATTACTATGTCTGGTAAGACCTTTCGTCAGAAATTGAGTGTCAAACATCTCTCCTGCCTTTTATTGTTAAATTTTATTTGACAAAATTCAAATGCTTTCAACAGATTTCGTACTTGCGCATCCGATTTCTTCCCGATAGTTTTGTTAAGCAATTTTTACGGGTGATCGAAGGAAATCGAAATAGTACTGGAACCGAAATTATGGTACCCAGTATGATCTGATATCGCTAATTCATACACCGGCATCGCTTCGGTCTTTTTACTGTCTTTTACATAGTACAGAGAAAGAGTAATTTCGAACTCAAGATTTTGGAGAATCTTCACGTTTTGGGCCTCCCTAATTTCAAAAAACATATTTTTTGAAAATGTCCATCTGTCTGCCTGTGACAAAAATAACTCAAAAACGCAAAAACGCTTTGAGTTAGACGGTTAAAATTTAATACACCAGATTTGAAGATTTCTATCACATTTTGAGTAAAATCTGTTCAGAGGAAGTCCGGCTGTTCGAACATCAGTTAACACAACAATTACAAAACGAAGATATATGGATAACTTTCGGCACACAGACTTAGCATCTATAGTGTAAACACCTGCCAAAGTTTTGGCCACATTTTAATTAAGGTTTAACTATCTGTCGGTCTGTAACATGTAAACGCATGTAACTGTCAGAAACATGTAAAAGCAATAATTCAAAAATGCAATGACTCAAATATATCAAATTTAGTATGGGATATTGTGACAAGAAGTGCAGTTTTGTGACAAATTTTTATTTCAGTCGGTTGGGAAATATGTGTCTAAAATTAGAATTTCGATTCGAACAAATTAGATTTCCTATTACTATTAAACGTATGCCAGGAATTAATCGCCCATGCACTCGCCAATGATGACACGACAGGTTCAGCAAAAATACAAAATTCATGCCAAAAGTTATTTTTTCGTAAATATTGTACACTAGTGTATTGCAATGTAATGCTTTTTCTGGCATGACAAGTTTATTAGAGAGTATGCAAGAAAGTTTTGCAGAGACTACTCGCGCTGGTTCTCTAATTAATTGTTTGACTGTTTATTCAACAAAAAAATTGATGTATGCCCCCCAATTTGCTCAGTTTGGAATTCTTTCCAAAAATTTATACAGAACTTTCTGTATTGAAATTTATAAATTCTACTAAATTTAATAAGTTTGGCAATTATGTGCCACTTTTTTTCGTTTTATTTTCAACTTTTAAAATGACCCATAATTCATGTTATGTGTTTTATCTAATTAGATATTTATGAATCATCTATACGAAACGAACTGACATACTAATGTTTACAGCAAAAACCTTGCAAATGAGTTGCTGTGCTTAATTTAATTCTTGGAATCACTTTTACTTCTCAGAAGAATTCTCAGCTTTAATATGAATTTTTATTCAGGGTTGAATGGCAACAAAGGTAATTTGTGTCTTCAGAATAGTCTTAAATATCGGTTAAACCCTCACCGATTCAAATCTGACCTTAATACAGGTGGGAAAAAAAGAGGCGTGTGAATTGTTGAGGTTTTCCTTAATTAGGGTATGAGAAAGCATGAGCAGGATGAAAAGAGACGCACCAAATTGACTTTTTTACAGTTTAATCTTGGTCACATACATAAAATTGTGCACATTTTGAATAATTTCAATCATGTTTATCACTTCAACATATTCACTGGTTTAAATGCTATAGCATTCATTTTCATTGTGTCGTACATGATTACAATGGCATTCAAATTTGTAAGATACGTTCATTATCATGCAAACAATTCTATACTTTCTTAATTTTTTGAAATTATAACGAGGGTTTGAAGTATTGAACAATAGTTCATTGAGAATATTAATTTTGTTTAGTTTTTCACGTCTCTCAGAACTTTAATGTTTGACATTGCGTTAATCAGAAGCAAAACAATGGCACAATATCTTATTAGAGCAGTAATGGCTTTTACGCCATTAAATCCTAAGTATTATTTTTTTAAAGCAGATGGCAGTTTCGAAATTACTGAAGACACTTTGTATTTTTAAATTCGCTTTAATCCATCCCAGGAAGGCCTAATTTATTTACAAGAGGCGCGGACAGAGCACGTCCGCTCACAGCAACAGATTAGGCAAAAGCAGACAGAAATAAATTATCCCTGGTCTTATATAACATGAGATATCGATAGGGAAAATATTTTTTCAAAGTACTATTAAGATTCTGATAGGGATTTCCGACACATGTCAATCACAAGTAGGGATTGCAATATCGGACCAAATATTCAATACCGGTATTCGGTATTTTTTAGATCCTAATACCGGGATACCGGTTTTAATACCGGTAGTAGAAATTTTAGAAAAAGAAAGAAAACACATGTGTTTCTTTGTTTTATTAGAGAGTGTAAATATCACAAAAAATAATTTGTAACTTATAAATTATAAAAGTATATAAAGAATCACAAAAAAGTAAAGGAACATCTTATTTATTTAAATCGCAAAAAAGTGTAAATATTACTATTCTGTCTGTGGTACTATTACAAATTTTTGGAATGTGATCTTAAAAAACATAATGCATTAATTGTCATTAAATATTGTGATCAAAAAGCAGAAAACGTTGAATTACATACAGGATGTTTCCGTGAACCGTTTCAGAACTTCTAAGAGGGGTAGGGTACATCTTGACGAACCAAAATCATATACCCATGTTTAGTCAGAAATGCTTTCCTGACGCGGTAGATGGCGTTATGCGAAAAGTCCGAGTTTTCGTGCAGGGAATCTTCCAAGAACAAGAACGCCAAGTTAGTAGGATGGATGATTACACGATCGCAGAGTTAGCCGATATGCATTTGGCGTACGGGGCTGCAAATTGTAGTGGGTCAGCCGCACAGCGTTTGTACGCGGAGCGATATCCGACGAGGCGTATTCCCAGTCATAATTTCTTTGCAAGACTGCGCCAGAGGTTAGCTGAGATAGGTTCATTAGAAAGAGCTCACAGGGACAGGGTAAGAACAACACGGACTGCAGAAGCCGAACAGAATGTGCTGCAGAATGTACAGGAGAATCCAAGAACGAGTACACGAAGTGTAGAAAATTCAGTCTGGGTTTCCCATTGCAGCGTCTGGGGGATTCTCCGAGCAGAAGACATGCGTCCGTTTCACGAGCAGCGTGTCCAGACACAAAAACCGGAGGATTATGTACCTCGTATTGCTTTCGCACAGTGGTACCTGGGAAAATGTGCTACAAATCCCCTTTTTCCTGCTGAAATGTGGTTTTCCGATCAGGCATCTTTCACAAGGGAAGGAATTTTCAACACGCATAACGACCATATTTGAGCGGTCGAGAACCCGCATGCAATACGACGTCGTGCAGCACAGAATCGATTTTCGGTCAATGTATGTATGGGCCGGTATTGTGGGAGATCACCTCATCGGACCTTACCTGTTACCGGGTCGTCTAACCAGACCTACGTACTTGCTCTTTCTGCAGCAAGTATTGCCACAACTTTTGAGAGATGAACAAATTTCTGCATCGACGCAACAGACAATGTGGTTTCAACACGATGGAGCTCCTGCCCATTATAGCGGAGATGTTCGTAACTACCTGGATGTCACATTTGGTCAACGGTGGATCGGACGTGGGTGTCCCGTGCGTTGGCCTGCTCGGTCACCCGACTTATCATGTCTTGTTTTTTATTTTTGGGGTCATACGAAATCGCTAGTTTATGACACCCCTGTTGACAGTGCTGAGGAACTCGTTGCAAGAATCGCAGTAGCTGCCGGAGAGATTCGAGATATGCCTGGAGTATTCCAGAATGTTTGGATGTCCATGCATCGGAGATGTGAGGCGTACATTGTAGCCCGTGTAGAACACTTACTTTAATCCATGTACCTTTTGCTTCTTTTCATGTATTATTAAAACGATTTCTCATTTACCGTCTCTTTTCTTTATGGTGCTTCTGTGTACATCTTCAGGAAAGCATTTCCGACCCCCCATTTCTCTATGATTTCGAGTTGTCAGGATGTACCCTTCCCCTCTTAGAAGTTTTGAAACGGTTCACTGAAACACCCTGTATAAAAAATAATAAGATATAAAAAAAGAAACATTTTAATATAAAAGAGATCATTATGATTTTGTAAAAAAGTAATTATCAAATTTTAAGAAGAGAAATTTTTCATTTATTCTTCATAATTTAATGTTTATAATCCTTATATTTAATAAAAATTGCTTTGAAATATTTTACTGTGCATTAGTACCTTTTTCTATCTGTATTACTAATTTACGTCTCATAAAACCACAAGTCTTCATTGTTAAATGTAAACATCTCCTCCTTTCAGCTTTCCTCTCAGCCCTATTTTGTCAAATTAAACCCATCCTAACTCATGCGCAAAAGTGCAGAGGGTTTTACAATCCGTTGTCAAACAGTATTTTATCACTTCTCTTGATTGTACGATGCAACTTTGTATTCATAGTCTAATTAATCTCGCCCGTTAGAGAGACATAAAAACAAAAACGCATACCATTTTGCTATGTTGGCTATCCCTGAAGGTATAGAGGAGACAATTTAAAAAATTTCTAGTAAATACCGAATAAACGGCATTTTAACCTGCGAATACCTGTATTTCGAAATGTACAAATGGTTAAAAATGCCGGTATTCGGTATCCCGGTATTGCAATCCCTAATCACAAGCAAGGGAAACACAAGGATCTTTTAACAAAGATTTGTTAATATCGCTTTTCCAAGTTTCCACACTACACTAGCACAAGAACGATTGGCCGGATTAGCGTGCAGCAGACCCGCTTATACGACAATTCTTCGGGGGAATTCCTCAGGTTCCGAAGCCGAGACTTTACCACAAGGCCACAACGGCCCATTCATTTAGTTGGTTACGTTGATCAGTTATAGCGAACAAGTAGGTAAGAAAATTCTTTGATAGATTTGGCCCAAAATTTAATATATATCTGTAATTGCAGTAATAAAATAGTACGCCAAATTCCATGTATATAATTTGTTGTATTTTTGATTCATCATGTTTAAATGCCCATAATCACATTTTTAAAATTTCACATAAATTTACAATTTTTATTTAAAGACCGCATTTTAAGTTCCATATTCCATCAAGGGGCATCTCAAATTTGGGGATGAAAATTTGTCGTATGAGTAGACAAGTCTTCACTTCTTTGGAGAGTAAAATAATTTTGTGGGTTTGAGTTACCTTTACTTTAATTATGGGTCATACCTCTGTATAAAAGGTAGATGTAAAGATTGCACCGTAATGGTGGTTATTTTATGTTCACTACTCTGTCATATTTAAATTTCATGTCGACTTCGTCATTCAGATACCCTGACATTAATTGATAATGCATTTACGTAATAGCACATTAAGAAGAGGCCGATTTAAAAAATAAAAGGAGGCTCAATAATTTTACAAGATCAAGAATAAATTTTTTAATGAATTGGAGCAAAAATATATTCGTAAAAAAAGAATATATCAACTAATTAGTCAGTAGAAAAAAACTGTAAGGAAAAAAAAAAAGCATATATAAAGGTTTTTCCCCCTAATATTAAAAACGGCGTAGAACCATCTAGACATTTTTTATTTATAATATTTGGAATTAGATTTTAATTATATGTTAAGAAATTTAATATTCCAAAACTATCTAAATTTTGATATTGTATTCGGAATTAACTTAAAATTTCATATTAATTGCATTATTAAATATTTCCCTCTGAATATATATATTAAAAAATACTCCCTAAATTTTATTCCAACTTATTTGAAAATTCTACTTATAATTGAATATGTGCATAGAACTGCATATGATTTTTAAAATGCTTTATCTCCCTAAGCAAAATAATATCTTACAGTTAAAAAATAATCAAAATGCTAAATTTTAACCAAAGCGAAAAAAACATAATAAATAATCGATTCTTAATTAATCACGCCATAATTATTTTTCAGAAAAAACTTCATTATTTAGTTCTTTAATAGCTCGCTTTGAAATTAAGTGAAAAACAAAACAAAAAACCATTGATTTCAACTAATCACATGGTAACAACTTTTCAGAAAAAAAGCTATTTATTTTTAATCTGTTTTTGTTTAAGTAAAATGTTTTTTAGGATGATAGCCTTTGTAGCTAAAAATCCCTTAATCCCCTTCATTCAAACAAACAAACAAACAATTAAACAATAAAATGTTTTTATACCTGTTTACGAAGTTTGAAAAAAGTTATCGTTTACTGCTTATTTTTTTTCAAAACATTTTTAAAAAATTATAAATGACATTTAATGGACCAGATAAAGTTTATTTATTTTGATTATTACTTCCTTAAAAAAAATCTATTTAACCAAACACTTTAGTTTTATTTATTCCGTAAGAAAAAAAAATTCTAAAAAGAGGGTAAATTCTCCATCTCATTGGCGTATTCCAGGTATTAATAAATATATATTGATTTTTTATTGATATTATTACCTGCTTACTATTTTATTCAATCTTAGCTGATGATATTATTTTTTTCCATTCTTGAAAAAAAAAAATTGAGAGTCACGTCAGGACATTTTTTAAGGGGGAAAAGAAAACGTTGTTTGTATTTCGTATTTTCGCCAACTCGGGCGATAAAAGTATCAAACAGTGACTATTCCTGCATCAGCCTCAGGTAAGCATTTCACTGCGCGTGCGCTCTAGCAGAGAAACAGGTAGCCTGTTGCGTAATGATCTGTCTTCTGTTTACTTCAAAAAATATCAAATGATTTATTATAAATTCTATGTCACTGTTATGGGGGAGGAAGGATTTCTTGTTCTTTTTTTAAAAAAATTCGGGATATTTTTTAAATTTTTTTTTTTGAAAACTATTTATATTTTCATGATTTAAGAACTGTTTACATGATACACAGCTGAAAATGATTGTATTAATGACAAACCTTTTCTTATTTAATGACCATAATTAAAGTTTCCGTGTGAATAAGGTATTTATTTACTAACCTTGTATTATCTAATAAATGGTTAAAAAATTATTTATTACTTTTTAGATCCATAATGACATGTTGAAAATCAACAATCACTAATTTGTTACACTGTCTTGAAAATTAACTTTAAAAAAAACCCTTAACTTATGTTGATATTAGCATAATAAGCCTTCACAGTTGTTAAAGTTAATTATTCCTTTTCTAACCTACTATTAATTTATAAGCCGTTAACTAGTTTCGCATCAGTTGTTTTTGTGTTAAGAAATAACAACCTTAATGATAACTAGTTTGTCAGACAGCATAGTAAGCTAACCTGAAAAGGGATATGTTAAAAATATGATTAAAATAGCAGTCGAATTCTCTCAAAATGAATAAAATAGTGATTTTAATTTTTCTTCTAAGAAACTGACTTGCAGTCTGACGTTCTTTTATAGAAATCCCTTTTCTGATTAAATTCTAGTCACTTTTTTCTTGTTGTAAACTTGCAAAATGATATTAGTTTGCACATGAACTTTTTGTAAGCATAAAAAAAAATTATTAATAACTAATTATTTTTTTCATTTCACAGTAGAGTTGAAATAAGCAAAAATGGACGAAAACGAGTTATTTTATTTCTATAATTTCATCACCAAAATATACGTTTTATTCAACTAAAACAGTGTTTTAAAATGTGTTGTTCAATAAAGTAAATATTTGAAAGATTAAGAGTGAAAAAAGTACATCTTAATGATTTGTTTTCAAAATGATATTGTAATTAGATTTATATATCTTTTAAATGTTCCAGGTGTCTTAATTTTTGAAGAAATTAAATGAAATTGATAATAAAGATTTCCATCAAATTTTAAAAGAAAACGGGGTATACATTTTATGTTTCGAGTTTTTTTAGATAGTTAAAAGTCAATTTTAGTTCAGAAAAATATAAAATTCCTATGAAAATTCAATAAGTTGTATAAAAATATTTCTAAAAAATTAGCATCTAATTGTAATTACAAAATCATAAGTAGTTCCAAATAAATTTAAACTGGGTAATAAGAATAAATAATAGAAAAATTCAAAATTAAGACACCTGGATTGTTTGAAATTTAAAAAATTATATACCTTTTTAATTTTTTTATAAAAATAATATATTTTGTTTTAAAATGTTTTTAAGAAATTTGACGCATTTATATTTTAATAGATATTTATAAAAAATTTCATAGCCCTAAATGAATAATTCCCAAAAGTGTCTAATAGAATCTACTGTCCCTTTAAGTTAGGTTTATCATTTCATTCATTTAAAATTTACAAAATTAACTTTACCTGATTAATATGTCATAATTATGTAGCAAATAAATTTGGAATAAGCCATCAATACATAGTTTCATGCACTATGTTGGCTGGAAAATAACAAAATCTATAAAAACTGTTAAAAAGTTTTTTGAATCCCCCCTAAAAATGAGGGGAGAAAAGCATGACGAAAACAAAGTTTAATAACTTCTTGTTTCACGGAATAATTGGGAGTTTTCGCTTCTTCTCTTTAAGTAATAATTGTTATTACTTAAACTGTAATAATGTGCAAAGGGTTATGAACCAAAAATACCCAACCAAAAATAGTTGGGAAAAAATACAAATTTGTGTTTTAGGTACTATTATCTATATACCAGGAACTAACCGCCAAAAAAATCGCCAATTATCAGTAAAAATGCTAAATTCTCGTCAAAGATCAATATTAGGTAATGATTGTTAGCCAATACCATGAAAGGCATTCGAGGCCTTATCCAAGCAGTCGAGAATAATATCTTTATTAGAAAATATGCTAGAAAGGTGTGAGGAGATAACTTACAGATAAGTTGTTATCTCAATTCAAGTGTGCGGATTGAACCTAGAAAATCCATCTTTTTCGCATGGCCAGTTATATGCTAGATGCTTACAAGTCGAACAGCCAAGAATTTTTTTGTTTTTGCTGAAGACGGAAAAACAAAAAATATTGTCTACCCTAAAGCACTTGATCAATAAATAGAATAAGTATTATTTGTACTTCTTCTTTCTATATCATTAAATTTCAATTAATGTATTCATTGCCGATAAAAAATGAATATCATTCTTTCTACTATTTCTAATTTATCAAGAGGACTATTTTAAATTTCAAACGATATTTTCAAATGATTTCTTCTGCGGCAGCAACACGCCGGTACCAGCTAGTAATAAATAAATTTTCGATTAAATTTTTATTGCTGTAAGATATTAGAGATAAATATTGTTAAAGAAAAACATCAGTAAGGTGGTGTAAGGTGAAAAATTCAACAGACTCAGTAAATATTAACAACGCTTTATTCTACACAAAAGCATGAATATACATTAACAAATACAGCTAAAACATATATAAAAAAGCACTTGCAGTAAACAGCAATATACAAGTAGAAAATCGCTATTAAACAACTGGAACATCACAAATTAATCAAAGAGACCTCTCTAGCAATCAACAGTTCAGAGAGAGACTTCGCTGAACTATTCGTTTGAACTCAAATCAGCTGACTAATTATTGACTCAACTCCACTTTTTACAGCCCCCGTGATAAGGCATCGAACGTTCAGGAAAAAAAGCTGAAATTCGAGTGATAATATAGCTATAGCCCAGATTCTTAAAAATATATTGTGACCATCAATTTTGTCGCCAAATTAATCATCAAGACAAGATGTCATTGAATAGCCATTACTATGTCTGTAATATCGTCTTTCTTACCAGGAGACTCACTAGACAGAGAAGTCAAATTACAAATTCGTAACAATATATATTCTGTTTATCCATTGACTGCAACCTAGATAAGTGACATTTCGTTTTACAGCTCTTCGTGATTACTATCTTTTTTACTTTCCTTCATCTCAATAACATCAGCTTCATGGAAGTATGAGGTGCAAATAAAAAGAAGGAGGTGAAATATTCTGTTATTGAAAATTATAGATATCAACATCCTTTGCTGTTGAAGACAGAAAATTGAATATACTTTGTAGCATGTTGAGAGTTCTATACTATTGGATTCTTGCATAATATGCTATTGATCCCTCCTACCCATTAACTGGCCCAGTATAATCCGATATAACAATACATTTGAATTATAGTGCTTCCTACATCGTCTAAGGTAGCCCATTGCTTTATTGTTCTTCTATAAATACTGCGTGCATTTTCTAACCTTGGTCTAAAAAACAGAGGGAAGGGCCTCCTAAAAACCTACCCACATACTCTCTAATAAAGGTGTTGATTCCTTCACCTTACATCAAATTTTGGACCTTGGATAAAATCGCGAATGCTTGCATGGTTTTACAAACAATAGTTATTAAACATAGATCTTTGGCATGGATTTAGCAATTTCACTCACTTTTTGGCGATTAATTCCTGGCATGTGGTTAATAGCATCCGAAATCTAGAACGTAGAGAGTCGGGAAAATCTCGAGTTCGAATTTTTTGACAATTATAATACTTACTCTATACTCCGTATAAGAAAAAGTAAAAACGAAACCTATCGACTCTCTATAAAGAATTTTTTTAAAAAAAATTAGTAGTTTTTGGTGACCAGTTAATTCTCTGGAACTCTCACAAGCTAATTCACTGGGTTATGCTTAGTTTTAATTAAAACTCTTAAATATAGCTTGATGTTCCAGATTCCCTCAACAAAATCAAGCATCAAATTGTGAAAAATATTGAAGCTGTGTTAGAAGCTTTGCTCATATTCTGTTTAGAGTGTTCATGAACATTCTTAATGGAATCGTGTCCCATGAAAACGTAATGTCATTAAAAACGTAACAATCCTGGTAATCTACTACAAATCGTCTTTACCAACGTTGCAGCTTCATTTTCTTACACCGTATAGAAAATCACGCAGTTAAATATCTAATGACGTAATGAAAATTATTTGAATTTCATTGAAATAGTATATTGATGAATATTTTGTAAAAATATTTTTAAATTGTCAAATATAAAAAATATTTACAGATATATAAATTAATATCATTAAAAAATTTAATTTTTGGTATTTTAATACGGTGTAAAAAAAGAATTTTGCAAGCTATGGCGGACCCCCCTCTCTAAAATCTGATTTGCTTTTAAATTAATTAAAATTATAAAGAAAATTTAAAAAAATTTGCTCAGAGATGCGCATTTTCAATTTCTATAATACATCCAGGCCAAATTTGGCAGCCTTATGCCTAAAGGTGTGGCGTATAGAGCGTCAACATACAAGTATTCTTCTTTTTTTGGTAGATATTGCGATAAAAATGCGGAATGACTTCGCATATAATTTAATTCTGCATTGATCTTTAATTTGCGAATGCAGCATTCCTTCAGTTTGAACGGCCTTGATTAGTGTGAGAAACAGACTCTTGACATAATCCCTACATTTGAAGGGAGGGGGAAGGGAAAGGAACTTTCAAATATTTTTCTTAATTAATATTTTTCATGGGATAAATTAATGGGCATTTTGACTGATGTTGATCTCATTTTAATCTTGTGAGTTCTGGTTTAACAGCATAGGTTGATCTTCAGATTACTAGAGTGATTAAAATTCCTTCGTTTGAAACATTTTTACTTTTTTTTCAGGAAATGTCGATAAAATTTTTCTTGGATAACCTCCTTAAAATAATAAGGGGAAATTAATTCTATTAGAATAATGATCAGTGAATGAAAATATTCTCATTTCATTGTAGAATAAAAGCAAAAATAAACAGGATATCCATTCTAATTTCTAAAGCTTTAGGTGTAGACATATACTTCCAATTGGAAAAATGCTCCAAATGATATTAAGAATTGTAGTTTATGTTTTTTGAGTCAATGCTTATAATACTGAAAAACTGCAAAGATTAAATTTTAAAGAAAGTATACACCATTTGAATAACTTCAGTTTTTATTCACGTATTAAATAATATATAAAAAGCAAAATCTATACAAAATGTATAACTTTTCCTTCTACCGTAGATTTTTAAAATTATTTACCGTTCAGTTCAATACACTTCTGTTAACGGTAGGCTATTTATCCAGAAATTTCAATGACTATTTTATTTGGTGTTATGGCACATTCTTCGTCAATTGCTGCTTTTTTTTCAATGTAGTCAGTTTTCTAGCTTAGATTTTATTTTTAAGGAAACAATGTACTTTAAAATTAGCAAAAAAAACCCCTAGAAAATGTTTTTTTAATTGTTTTATCGCTAAAATATAAGCTTATATTCAGCTAAAATAGCATTACAAAATGCATTGTTCAGTAAAATTAATATTTGTAGAACTTAGGAATATAAATATATTTTAATGACTTTTATCAAAACAGTGTTCTAATAAGATTTTAATAACTTTGAAACATTGCAGGTGTTTTAATTTTTGAGGAAATTGATAAAACTAATATTGAAGATTTCAGGTAAACATTAAAATAAAATTGGATGTGCATTTTATGTTTGGAATTGATTTAGATAGTTAAAATTCACTTTAAGTACAGAAAAACAAAAATTCAGATGAAAATTCAATGCGTGTTCATAAAAGTATTTCTAAAAAATTAACTTTTACAAAATCATACACAGTTTTGTTCAAAATAAATTGTTATAAGGCAGGAGTGGGCAGACTTTTCCAGGGTACGTGCTACTTTTAATCTTTTCAAGATGTTGCGGTTCACACAGTGACGTAGGCCTACAATATTTATTATAACTTAATAATAAACACGGAATATGTACTTACCTAAATAACTACAATCATAGCAATAATAGCCACAATCAGATCATGCATTTAATATCAAACATTTCACATTAAGTCACATTAAAAATAAATTATTTTCTTCTAAAGTTAGTTCTTGTAGTTATAGTTAGTAGAATATTTAGGCTACGTACTGTCCACCCATCTTGAATATCTCGGTAAGTAAGAGATGCAAAGCTATTAAAATAACACTTACAATGTCTATCGCAATTCAATGCTCCAAAATACTTTATTGAAAGAATCACAGTTATCAATTTACTGATAATAGATTTAACTGAAATCAAGCGTAACTAATATGCCCAACACATTCATTAGTAATCAAAGGCGATAAATAATAATTAAAATAAAACCCAATTAAAAATAACTCTTAATTATTTATTTTTATGAGCCCAGGAATTACTTGGCCATTTTCAAATTATGCCAAGATAACCAAGCTCCATTATGCGTAAAATGCCAAGATTTCGCCAAGATACTTGCATTGCGGGTTTTCTTGACGATTTTCATATGATTAATTACATCAAGAATACCAAGGTAAATAATTTGCTTGACGATATTTGGATACGCCAAGATTTCCAAGCTCTATTATGTATAAGATGCCAAGATTTCGCCAAGGTAGTTGTATTCTTGGATTTAGTTGGCGACTTTTAGATGATTGCTCCAAGAATCCCAAAATAATTGGTTTACTTGGTGATTTTACTAGATGATTACTCCAAGAAAACCAAATTCCATTATACATAAGATACGAGTTTAGTCTAGTTATATTAACGTTCGGTTTTAAAGCAACACTAGGGCTGTTTTGGGACGGACCTCGTAATTTTGAACCGCAGTCAGATGACGAGGACTACACCTGAGCTGGCACCCCCCTCCCCACACCAGCTGGAGGACGTTTGGTCAGGACGGTTTTAACGTGCAACAGAATCCCTTACACGTCGGTTCTTCGGTGGAATCGGGTCGCGAACCTGAAACCCTCCGGTTCCGAAGCCGAGATCTTACCACCAGGCCACCGCAGCCCTAAATAAGATACGAAAGGCTGCTTATCTGATGATTTTCAAATTACGCCAAATTATCAATGCCGAGTTGCTAATCGCCATGTTAAAGACGGTTTTACATTTTTTTTTTTTTTTTGAGATTTTATCGCAAAGTGGTAAAAATAAACAAGTATAGAAAATTTTAATATTATTGTTTCAATTTTAGACTACATAGACTACTTCAATTTTTCTTCAAGCCTAAAATTTGGATCCTTAATTTTTACAGTATGATCAATTATCATTGCTATATTTAAAAAAATTTCGAATACTTTTTGCTTTCTGGTAATTTGAAATTTCATAGGCATATGGCTTAATAAAACTGCTGCTGCTATCTAAAACAATTTGTCATCATTTGTTATCAATGGCATATTAATAACTTTTAAATATTGAAAAATGTGAAATTCTTAGCTGCACTTATAAATTTCAACCTTAATTTTTTTATTAATTATATTTCTTGATAAAAATTAAAGATTGCTTTATGCTTTATTTCAATCCAATTCATTAACATTCTAAGTGTTATTTTTGATTTAAAACTAAATTGCTCACAACAAATTTATAGTTAAGTTTCAAAAGGCATGTAAACAAAACTTGAAATTCACAAAAGCAAAACTAAAGACTTTCCTAAACGATCTATAATAATAAATTAATTTAGAAATTCTATATTTCAATATTATCCACTAAAATATTGAATACCGCAGTCTAATTTGGGATCCATACAATCTATATATTTAAAATAATTAAGAAAAAAAAATCAAAGAACCTGTTCCAACTAGTAATCTGATCTCGCCAATTTTTCTTCCGAATAAACACTCGTGACCACTAATATCACATCAGGAGTTACTTGTTCTCTAGTACCCTTCAGTTTTGTCAGAAATTACTTCATACTACATTCTAGGGGAAAAAACAGCAAGAGTTAACCAGCCATGACCGCTATATTGATTTCGAAAATTTTTATATCACATGAAAACTTTTGACCATTAAATACAACTGCCCTAAAGTTTCGAGAGATATCGCAAAATAAAGGTTTTGACAGGACCCTCAAACTTAACAATTGGGACGAGTTTATTTAAATAACTTGCTTATTTAAATTTAAAATAGTATACTTTATTATATTTTGATAAGATATAGCTCATCAAAATTGATCTGCACTAGATAAATATTCTAGAGCAGCTGGTTGCTCAAGGCTGCTAATAAAAATAAAAGCAAAATTCTAGAGCAAGTACACACTAAATTCATAAGTTATTTAGTTTTCAAAAGTTATCACATTTTTTTCTCAGAACTTTATTTCATATGCGTAATTTTTATTTTTATATTTCTGGTTTGAAATCTAGAAGATTTTTCTTGTCTTGCATCTTTATAAAATCATCAATCATATGATTAATTGCATTGACATACTTAATAGCATTGATTTTGCTGCTACGATGAGAACTTTTAGAAGTTAACACTTGTTTGAGAAATCGTTTGCTAAAGTTGATACATATTTATAATCTCTCTTTACATAAATTTTATAAACTTTTAAAAAGTTTTCTGAAGAACTTGACATTTTAAATATATCCAGTATTGTTTTAAATTGTCAGAGTATTTAACTTTTAAATTAATAAGTTGTCCTTTAATCTTTTTATGATAAGTGTCTACAAATTTTATTTTTTGTTTGATTGACACTCTTTTTGTGTCATGTGACTCTGTAAATAGAATTTCTATAATGTATTCTATTTTTTTAAAATGAATAAACAAATAATTATAATAATTATTCTAAGTACAATAAAAATTAGAAATAAGAACTCTTCAGAAATTAAAATACTAAAATAATAAATTTAGAATTCTGTGAATCTAAATATTCTAACATTCGGGACACTTTTTCATTCAGGGCAAAGAGTTAAAAATTGTAATTAGTTTAGCTAATCCAACAACGTTGATCATATTATAAGTTGGATCATATAAAATGGGAATTAAGATTAACATTTTTTTAAAAAATGAGAATATAATTAGCACCAAACGATTTTGAAATTACAGATCGTACCAAGCGATTTTTTAAAATTACAAAAAGACAACTTTTTAAAAAAATCATTAATATTTTTTTTAAAAAAATAATACAAGTATTAATGAAACATTGCGAGTGACAACACAGGGACGAAAAAAAAAGCAAATAAAATTCTATGAATTAACTATGTTACTTTTTATTTAACAAGAATGGCAACATTGAAGGCAGATAAAATTATCCTTGTATGAACACATGGTTTTAGTTAATAAAAAAATTAACTCCTAATTATCACAAGACTTTCACTATAAACTTTCTTATACCTTATAATATTCGTGAAAAAATGTGTTAAATAATTTGAATATCTATTATATTCAAATTATTTATGGATTTTCATTTTTACTTATTTTCACTTTTACAGCAGTTTTAATCAGGAGCGATGTCGCACCAAGGTCTTAACCTGCCTTGTGCCAGACTATACCGCGTGCGTGTGAACTGAATATTTGAGACTTAATCCCTAACCTAGTGAACGTTTAGGTTATCGATTACAATCGCATGTTCGCATTTTGTATATTAGTGAATATACAAAACTTCATAAATAGGCCATCTTGTAAATTACCGTTTCAAAACCATTATGTATGACTTAAAATCTGAAATAGTTTTAAGCTGTCATTATTCAAACATCCAGTTTTAAAAAATCTTTAATATGCATGTTTTAATTACGATTCGTCATATAGTAAAGTGAAATGCATACATATAATGCAACAGTATCTCTTACCATTAATGGAAAGGATACAAAATTTTATACCGATCGGAAAAAAAAATGAAAAAAGACTCGGTGATTTTTTTTGCCTAATTCTTTCCATTTCTGAATTGTCATAATACTGAATTGTCATTGTTTCTGAATTGTTATGTCATACATACGAATACAAGTTGTATGTATCTGTAATATGTAAATACATACATACGAAACAATTAACAGTCGAAAGAGTGATCACAAAATATTAAATAAATCTGCAAGTTTTATCTAAAGATTACATACCAAATTCAGTCTATGTAAATCACAACATTTTGCAGTTATTATGCACCCTATGTTTAAAAATGAATTGGTAGATAGATAGTCTTCCGTGACATTCCGTGCTTTCCAGAAGCAGGGGAGTCTAAAAGCTTCAAGAAATTTAGAAGCCAGCTGTAATATTTGGTTTTTATATACTTTTTTACATGAAATAGTAAAAAGCAGAAAAGTCATAAACGCTCGATTTAATTTTTTTTCTCATTAATGTATAATAGACAGTTATAATTATAATAGTGTTAATATAATAGTTAGTGTTAATATAATATAATAGTTAGACAGTTATAATTAATGTATAATAGTGTATCAAAACAGTTATTTTTTTTCCCATTTTGATGCAATGTAAAACTTATTTTTGGATTGATCTCTTAATTCCAAGTCCTCATCAGAAAATAATGAAACCTGAGCTGCCAACCCTTTCTCCAAATTGTATCACTCTACCAGAGACAGGATAATGTAGTGAGAAAGATACATGTTTTTGTGTCCTCTATGAAATGTATGAATTAAAGGTTAAGGAAAATACAGAACCTTAAAATAAATTCAATATACTAATTAATTGAAAATATTTCTAACCCCCATGATCTGGGAAGATTTAGAATTATTGTTTTATTCATTTTTCTTAACCCTTTATATCTTTGATGTAAAGGTTTACGTATCAGCATGTTTTTAATTGCATATTTGCTTTATTAGTAAAAGAGGGAAATATTCCTTGATTAATTAAAATAGTTTTATTGATGGTTAAAATAATTTAATTTCTGCTTTTAGCTGGCGTCTACAGTCAGAATTACATCAAAAGAAAAAAAAGATAATATTAAGATGAAATAAACATTTGATTAAAGTATCAGGACAAAAAAGAAAGGTTAAATATATTTCAGGTGTGAACGATTGTCAGAAAAAAATTTCAGTTCTATTTCATTTTCGGTTGAAAATAAATTTGTTAAGACTTAGCCTTTTGAAAATAAATAATATTGACTTTCGATTAAAATAAATATAATAATTTTGCTCTAAAATAAAATGTCTTTGCAAAATTTAATTCAATTCAGGACTTTATTCATATTTTATCCCTAGAATAATAAGATAAGAAAAAGTTCCGATAAGAAAAAGGTCATTAATGCATGAAATTGAAAAAAAACTAATCTTAAGAAAACAAAAAATAGTGTTCATTATAAATTTACGATTCATAAATTGTGCATTTATGGTATTTGTTGACATTTGCCTTTCAAAGGCAGAAGGAAAAAGATTATCGTGTTTTGTGCTGCTTGGATTTAAAAGAAAAATTATATATTTCAGATTTTTTCAATATATTTATTCATTGTTCATGAAGATTGCACAAAAAATAAAATGAAACCAAGCTCGTGAAAGGTCTACTTATTCTACATAGCTCTAAATGGGGGGCACCTCGAAATGAGGATGAGATGCTTCCGGCATGGTGGTTAAATCTCGCCACTCTGGAGGGTACACTAATAGGTGGGGGATCTGACTCCTCCAATCGATGACGGGACGTACTTCTTTCGAGAAGGGTTGTACCGTGACCGGTGACGGCCCTTAGGACTCAACCACAGTTCCCGCCAATTGCTGTTGCGGCGGTCCGGTCATTCAGTTTTATGGTTTAAATCCGTGTGCCTTCGAGACTGGTCGGAGAGAGTTAGATGGTTGACTTACACTACATTTTTAATCTCACAAACGAAAATGATTGTTGGAACATTCTCGAAAAATTCACTGTTTAAGTTCCACAAAATTGGACTTCATGCATTTTTATTAAAAAAAATTAATTCCTTTTCATCATTTTTCGAAAAGGTATGTATTAATAGTAAATAACAGACATTCCAGATTTTGTTACTTTCATATCCACATTAGAAACTATTTAATCCTAATATAAAAAATAAAGAAATTTCAATTAAATCTCTTACATCATTAATGCATAAATAGCAGCAATGAAAAATATGAAGTAATTACCATGCAAGATTGAAAAAGGAAAAAAGAAAAGCCGTATAACTTTTATAAAGGCGTGAAGTAACTGCACAAGCAAGCGTAGTCAAAACAATAATCTAATATCAGAAAACTTTAGCAAACGATTTTTCTCTTCTGGAGATAATGAAATTCTTGTGAGACGATTTTTTTCTCTCTTTTTTTAATACAAACTTCTTCTATCAGCTAACTAATAAATTTAACAATAATATTATTAAAATAAATAGAAAATTAGTTCTTATATATCTATACAGATATTGATATATATTCTTTTCAGCATCATTGCATTCGTTGGTATTTCAGGCAAGAGAAAAAAAAACATCTTCCAAATGATTACGAATAAAATTATTATTAGAAATATTTTCTGGCAAAATGTATAAAAAAAAAAAACTATGACAACAATCGCAGTAGAATACTTAGTATTTCTTAATGGTATGAAAATCGCTCGAATGGAAAACATAAAACATAAAAAATAAGTTTTGCCGTCACTCTTCATGCATATGGGTCAACAGAGAAAAAATAAATAGAAATTATTTCAAAATTAACATTCAGAAACAGTTAACAAAACTCGTTTGGAGAAACCAAATCCAGGTTTTTTTGTCCGAATATTTATTAAGATTATTACTCACGTCTAACAAAAGTGAAATTTACATTTGTTCTCTTTTATTTTAAAAAAAATAATAAGACGTGGAATAATATAAAATTATGAAAGTTTTTTCGAAGTATCATTATACGAACATTTTTTAATATTTTAGTTGCATAATTCAAGAGTACATACTAAAGTTTCAAAAAAACATAAACAATTATGTTTAAATTATATAGACATGAAAAAAGTACAATCTCACTTTTAATGTCAGAAACATTTAAAAAATCCAGTCATTACAAAATATTTAATTTCAAAAAGATCTTTCAGCCCAACAAAATTTCAACATCGGTAATTTTAACAGAATAAAAGTAATAGCAGTTGTAAAATTAACAGTTAGCTCATAGAAATGTTTTAGAATTTTAGCAATAATATTTTTCAGTAAAACATAAAAACACTACAAAACTTTTCAAATAATTTCGACTTCTATAAATCGAATTTAAAGATTTCTGGATAAAAATTAGAAATATCGAAGACACAATATACATAAAGCCGTTCAGGGGAAGTCTGTCTCCCTTCAATTATAATTTAATACAATAACTACAAAACGAAGAGAGGTAGATGGTAAAATTCCATACATATGTTTAACATCTATGGTATAGACATCTATTGAATTCTGAGCCAAATCCAACGAGGCTTGATCATCTATCAACCTGTACTTTCAAAAACATGTAAACGCAATAATTTGAAAGCGCAGTGACTTGAATATATCAAATTTTATATGGGATTTTGTGGCTACAAGTATAATTTTGTGGGAAATCTTTATTACAATTGGGTGGCAAAATCGCGTCTAAAACACAAATTCGATTTTCGGATACAATTAACCACATGTCAAAGATTAGTCGCCAAATAACTCGCCAAAGATGACACGATTGATTCAGTAAAAATACTACTGTCATGTCAAAAATTAATATTTCGCAACTATTGTACGCCAATGCCATGTAGAGCTTTCTCTGGCGTGTGAAATTTATTAGTGAGTATGCGAGAAAGTTTTTTGGAGACCACACCCTCTGTTATTATTATTATTATTATCAATCTCCGTTTCAGATCCCTCTGAGCCTGAAAAAAAAGCCCTTTTTCAGAATTATATTCTATTTGTTTGTCCATGAACATTGAGCCCCTCGAAAAACTTTCAACTAAAGAGAGGAAATTTGATATGTAATTTTAGCCCTAAATGTGTAAATTTCTATCGCAATTTGGGCAAAAGCCATTGAAGGAAAGTCTACCTGTATACATATTAAAACGCAATTCAAAAATGAAGATGCAAAAGCTAGATAGATAAAATTTGGCATGCAAGTTTATGATCAGAATTCTATATTTGTACTAAATTTTGGACCAAAATTTTCAAAAATGTGGATCATTTTTTTTTGATATACGGATCTCTAAAATCAGCATATTTCTATCAAATCTTGAATCCAATCGATTGGCAGAAAGGTATCAAAAATAGATATCTAATTTTCTTTATTATGTTACGAAGCACAAAACGCGTTGTACTACAGTACGCGAAAAAAGTATAAGGACAACATGTAATTGCATGAAAATATGCTTTATTTCCATTTCGCCTAAATGAACTTTTTATATTTCTTACTTCTGCTGCATAATTTTGTGATAACACTTATACCACATAAAAAACATAATTTAGCTTCAAAATATTGATTTTACAAAATTTAACATTAAAGGAAATATGGAAAAAATTATATGGACATGTTGTAAAATACTTAAAAAAATTTTCAATAATCAAGAAAACTACCTTTTTTGTCAATCACTTGAATAAGCCGAGAAGTCATAGATCCTGAAAGATCTTTTAAAATGTCCACAGATATTTTTTCCCAAGCGTCTTTGATAGCGAAGACAAGATCTTGTGTACATTGATACTGTGTGCCGTTTTTATAAACTTCTCGGGCTAGAAGTCCCCATACGTTTTCGATTGGATTAAAATCGGGACTTCTCGCCGGCCAATCAAATAAATTTACAGAATTAGCTTCAAACCAGAGTTTTGCACTCATAGAAAAGTGTATCGAAGCATTATCCTGCCGAAAAATATAGTCCCCTGAAGTAATTAGTGGCGCTTCAGGTAACAAACTTTCTCCTAACATATCAACATACCTGTCCGAATTCATTTTACGGTTTATAAATATAATTGGAGTGGTTCCATTTGCCGCAAAAACGCCCCATACCATAACCGATCCACCACCATATTGACGCCTGGAAAACACTTCCTTGGTCTTTCGCAGATCATACCAAAAATAACGAAAACCATCAGGTCCATCAAGATTGAACTTTTTTTCGTCCGAAAAAATGGCATCAGCCCACTTTTGACCAAAAGAAATGTATTTTTTGGCTAAGTAAACTCTTCTTTTCTTATGGTGATTTGTAAGAGGGGGGCGTGACACTAATTTCCCATAAGAAACTTGAGGATGTTTACTCAAAACATTTTGAACAGTCCTTGTTGAGCATGGTAAACAGAAATTTTGTCTAACTTCATTTGCGGTTTCTCTTTTCTCGCAAGCTCTCCTTACAATCATTCTTTTTTGTCGACGAGTGAGAATTTCTGGTCTCCCAGTTCACTTTTTCATACCATACATCCCAGGATTTTTTAGAAAATTATAAACCCCCGTTTTAGATCTCTTGATTCTTTTTGAAATTTCCCATCCATTTAATCCACATTCTCGAAAAGCAACAATTTTTCCTTTTTCAGAGTCAGAAAGTTCAGTTCCTTTTGGCATCGTTTAAAAATTCCCATTGAAAGTCGCCGAGTGGGAAATTCTTTTCGCAAATGAATCTTTTAACTCGGAATTGTCATTTTATGCTTTCAAATATGCAAATTTTTAAATAATTACTGGAGGAAAAGCAATGTCCTTATACTTTTTTCCGTTTTCATTTAGGTTTAAAAATCAAAATTTAAATTTTAGCAGATTTAAAATTGAAAATTTTAATTACTTTACGCATAAAATATTTTAGTTTTACTTCTATTTTTGCAGCAAAAATTTGCATACGATTCTGTAAACAAGGCTTCTAGATTTGACGATTTTTCGCGTGTCCTTATAATTTTTTCGGGCACTTAAGTCGCTATATACGGAAATCAGGAAAAAGGTCACTCATGTTAATAGGCTGCCGTGAGCATCGAAAGCTTGCTCGCAGCCGTGGGTATTTGGTACGTGGCTATTTGTTTATTTTTACGACCCCTACGTTTACTTGATAGTTTTCAGATTACATCAAGTTCATCAAGCTTTATTATACATAAGAGGCCAAGATTTCATCCAGATGATTTCATCCCCGAGTTTACTTGTAAATTTTTAGATTACGCCAAGATCGCCAACACCGAATTGTCAATCGCCAAGTTGGTGACTAATGTCAGTTTTTGGTGATTTATCGCGGAGACTGTAGAAATAAGTAAGCATCAAAACATGTATTCTAAGAATGTAACGAAAATATTGTTGATTGACACCCCATTGATCCCTTTCTTGTCGCTTTACTTCTCTTTTTCCTCCTTTTTTTTACACGGCTCAGTAATTCCACGCTCTTTTTTTTCCCTGAATCACAATATCATAATTTCAAAACAGTTTTTATCTCCTTCTAAGTTTGATATAAACGATTCAAACCTTTTAAACACAACAACAAATTATTATGCAGCACTTGTTGGCTTTTACCATTCAGATTTAAATTAAAGATTTGCATAAAACCTGGCTTAACTAATCCTAAACTCTCTTCGAACGGTTATCAGAATGGCTATCGCGACTTCAGTTTTGTTTACATCTGATTCATAAAATATTTTAATGATTCCAAGCGTTAAAAAGATTTTAGCATCTCGTTAAATTCGTGACTTTCATAAAAATTAGATTTTGAAGAGTCAACAATCTTATCGAATATCAGTTATCAGTTATTCACTTTTCAGACAATAAATTCTCGCTCATTTATTCACTTCAGTTACTCATATTTAATTTTTTCCTGTGCACTTGTTAATTCTGTTCTGTGTAATTAAGGCTTTTCACCTTGGAGCAATTGTTTTAAAAATAAATTTAATTAAAAATAGTTTTTTAAAAACACTTTTATTAGTATACTGAACAACAGATTTTTTTTCATTCCAATTACTTTCTTCTTTTTTAATCTTTATATTAATTATTTCTTAAACCTGTTATAATGTGGAGCCACAGGGTCAGAACCAAACTTTAATTTAGCAAAAGATTAACTGTTAATTAGTAAATTCTGAAAACATGAAAATATAATATTGTCAGGAAGCACACACAAGTATAAAAATTATTCAACTCTAACACATTAGGAAATTAGTGAAAAATCGATTGCAAAATGAAACAAATCGATTTAAATAAAAGATAACTCTTAAGACTTTGTAAGATGTGATTAACTCTCTAAGATTAAAAAAAATTTAACATCCTCTATAAAATTTATTTCAAAAATATTTTCGTTTTAAAGTTTTATTTTCCGATTTTTCTTCGAATCTTCTGTGCTCAAGAAATACAAAAGTCTGATTCTTAGTAATTCCAAAATTTTAACTTTTAAAAAATTTTAATACATTAAGAAAAAACGATGCAATGAAGACGATATTTACAAAGTTTTTGAAACAACATAAAATCGAGTCGTGACTTTACCATAAAAATTTAGTTAATACTTTTTGTATTCAGTCTGCAAACAGTGGAGGAAAAAATGCGAATAAAATATTTTTATAGGATTGTTAAGTTTACACAATAGATAAATGCATACAACATATAAATTTATATTTTTATACAGCTGTTTTTCATGTCCAGACATTAGTCTGTGTTATAGTAAAATTTACATTTGTGTAATGAATATTAAAGAAAAACAAATGAACGACAGTTTCCTTTTTTTAAGCATATGAATGACAGGAGGTTTGTGGTATTTGTAGAATGTAAAAATGGATTTTTTGGAAACAAAGGATATTAATTTTAGCGTGCGATGCATTCTGAAAATAAGCAACAAATATAATTTTAAACATTTAGCAAGAAAATGAAAAATAATTTTCTAAGGAAAATAAAAGATTCGCTTCTCTCTTCCGAAACATCATAGTTTGATAAACTTTTAGGCTTGATTGCGACAGCCGCTACATTATATAATTATCACACAATTAATAAAACGACACATTATCACACAATTTCAGCCTAAAGCCATTATCATATTAAAAAACATTAAGTGTTTGAAATATGTTAAAGCATCTGTCTTTCTCTCTCTGTCTGTCTGTCTCTCTCTCTCTCTCTCTCTCTCTCTCTCTATATCTCTATATATATATATATATATATATATATATATATATATATATATATATATATAAATCCTAATTAATTTTCTAATTTTTATAATAAAGATGCCCATGTTGCATTATTCTAAAAATTTCTCTTATATATTTGTATGTATTTGTAATAAAAGATTCCTAAAGAGGAATTTCACTTCCAATTTTATTTCGTAGTATATGCATTTTTAAAATTTGCACTCACGACAATTAGTAGCATATTAATTCATGATTTTCAATTGTATCAAGTAATACACTGAATTAAAAAAATATTTTTCCATATTAATATTGTTTAACTGCTTGAAAAGTCAATAATCTGGGCAAATAAACTTGTGTCCAAAGGTGGCTAGTTGTTAGTTTTAAATTAAGGAAATCTAATATTTACTTTTGATGAGATAGATGATAGGTACAATAGTTACAATGCTAATTTACAATCATTTTCTTTTGTTGTATATAATGATATGAAGGAAAATCGTTGATACAAATTTGTATATTAACTTAATTTTCAAAAAATATTATTAAAATCAAAGAGCAAAATATGTTGAAATAAAATAAGAATCAACATTTTTTTTAAATGCTGAAGTAGTATAAAGAAGGTATTTATTCCATAATATACTCTGATACTATTGATAAATTACCTTAAAATTTTGATTTATTTTATTTGTGTCAAATTTATTAATTCTAAATTATATAGAGTTAATTCTATATAACTCTATATAACTCTATTAATGTTATATAGAGTGTTTTGAATGCATGACACATCAAGCAATTAAAGCTTATGAGCATTAACACTAAAACTGAAATCGGCCAACTTCCAATTGATTTTTAACGCTATATAATTCAATAAGCAAAAGTGGCCACTAGGGGAAAACCATCAGTAATATCATAGCTGAAAGTAGAAAATTTATTTATATTTATTAAATTCTCGAATATTAACCAAAAATTATTAATTGTGTTCACTGAATAAGGAACGATAATATGATATATCCAATTTTTTCATCCACTAGTTCTGAAGTAGTTCTTTCGCTCAATTTGTAATTTTACAATGATAAAAACTTTTATAAACACAGATAAATGAGCCGTTTATTTTGAAAGAGGGGCAAGTCCATTTTTGAAAATAAATGGAGATAATGGCAGTTATAAATAAAACTTGTTATGATCTTTTTATGAGTAAAAAAGTTATAATAAAAAAATATTTAGATTCTAGTATTTTGGAGATGAAAGTTTTAGCTCTTAACAGTATTGAAAATCTGTTTATTTTTAAAGTAATGCAAGTCCATCTTAGATTGAAATTATATTTGACCGAATATATTGCGGCAAAACTTAGCTCTGGTTGCTCTATAGTGAAGCAAATGTGGCCGTTTGACATCATGTCTGGAATCTAGGCTGTTTCTATTTATCTATTTTTGATATTGAAAATCGGTGGTTGTACAGTATTTTATAAATAATAAAAAGTATATCTTAATTTTGTGTGTCTATAATAATGTTTACTTCCATCACCGATTATTCAGTCCAGTGACAACGAAATAAATATCATTGATCACAAATTTTTATTATCAGGACATTCATTTCTACCGAACGATCGGGATTTTGAAGTGGAACTATCCAGTAACTACTCAATCCAGAAACCAGTTCCTTGCATATCCCCCAGGATTACTATAAAGTAATACAAAATTGTCGAAAACATAATAAATTTTTAGTACATGAAATTAAACATGGAAATTTATTTTCAACCCAACCTTTGGAAAAAAGCGGTTTTAAAAAGAAAGAAAAATACCGATGGAGAAACCATGAATTGATTAACTATATGCTGGATCAGATTTACAAGAGACGCACCATACAAAATGTTCAACAAAATTACGATAGAACGAGATTTTGAATTTAAAATTATCGATTTGTCAACGCAACGAGGAAGCTAAATAATTCCAAGTAATTTCAGAAATATAAAATCATTATTTACGTTAGAAAAAAAAAGGAGATTTATTACATCTGAAAAATACAAGGATATGATAGATTTATTACCATATATACCTTCCATTCATCATGGATTTTTTTAAATGTTAAATCTTGAATAAAATTCAAATTGATTATACCTACGTATAAACTGAAATATATAAATTCATTGAAATTCTTAATAAAACCGAGCTGTTTGTTGTTATGTTATATTTTCTACTATAATATTTTTGGTTTTCTTTCCCTTTTTATCAAATAAATAAATATTTATAAAAATTTGAATAGTATTTTGTTTTTATTCCTAAAAAAAGGCTGATGCAACTGAGATATTATTTCCCAATTTAATGAATGATTGCAATAATTCTTTAATTTTGAAAGTGAGGCAAGTTTATTTAGTTATAATGGAACTCTTATTTTTTTAGTCAGAACTGTAAACACTATTGGATTATAAACCTACATTATCTGGTTCCATAAAATATAAAAAAAAATCTATTAATACTTACCAATATTTTTAAATTTATTGAAACGCAAACCTTTAAATATCTCGCGATAGCAAAAAATGGACTTGCCCCATTTTCAAAATAGATGGCTGAAATCTTGCAGAAAAAAAATGCCAGAATATCGTTTGCGAAAACAATTAATTTTTATTCTAAAGATGTTCTTCTGACTGCTCAAATTGATTTGGTATTCATCATAGCTAAAAGGAACTCATGAGAATAACGCATTTTAGTTTGTTTTTAAAATCTAATTGTTAAATCAATTTATCAAAAAATAATTCCACTTTATTTCGCAACACTTTTACCAACAACATTGACTTTCATAACACAATTCTTATCTTTGACTAAAAATAAGTAAAAATTTCTTCATTGATTAAAAAAATAAAAATAAGCAGTATTTTTTAAAATTTTATTCATAGAGCAACATAACAATAACAAAAAAAAGGAAATGAGAAATATTGCAAACAGAAAATAACATTTTATCAATGTTAAAAAAAATTAAAATATGAAAAGAACCAATTTCCAAAACAGTATTACATCCCGAAATTACAATATAATTTTCTTTAACGGTTTATGAATGATTTTTTTTTCCACCTCTGAATGAAAATTTTATTTCTGAATTGTGTATTTTAATACATCGAAAATCAGTATTTATCTGCCAAGAGAACTTTCCTGATTAAATAACTGAATTATTAAATGAAATGTTTATGAAAATATATTCTTTTGACTAGATGGAATTTTTTTAGCAAGAATTCCTCATATTTAATAGAAAGTAGAATTTCCAATGTTTTTCGTGTAAAGTATACTGAAAATATGTTATTTATTTTATTCTTCGTGAGATTTAGGACAAAATAATATTTAATTTCAAATTCACAATAAACAGAAAATCAAACATTCGAATCTAAATTACTTCATACTAGAACTATCAAACAAGTTTCTGAACGAACAATTTTCTGGAATGTATTTTTAAAAAAATATTCATTCAAATTCTTAAAACACATTCGATGAAGACAAAAACACGTGAACGGACGAAAAACGGAAGTTTATTTCCATCTGTTTTTCCTCTCACGGACCACCTGGTCCGCATATTTTCCCGCGACCTTCCACTGAGAGGGAGGGGGGTTCAAGGGCAACCGAGTGTGGATATTTACAACCTGTGGAGCATCGTTCTCTGCGCAGGTGAATCGCTTTTTCAAAACTCTGCGAGAGATGAAAAATGTTTGTGTGCGCAGGCGCAGGGAGATATTGGAATGTTGTGTTAGAGGACATTTTTTTTTTATTTTGCTGATAAAAAAAATCAAACTTATCTTTATTTAATTTCCATATTTAATTTTTCTAGTATAACCAGTTAAATAAGTCTCAAAGCAAATTATAGTATAGTTATGCATAAATGAAAGTCTGCATTAGTAAATACGTAAACACGTTTTATAACCAAAATATGTTTTATTTTTAATTAATTTTTTTTAATATTTCGAATATTTAATCCGATCTCTTTATTAATTGTTTGCAGGGTTTTCCCCCTCCCTCTCTTTGTGTCCCCTCTGAAATTTTATCTATTAGAATATAATAAAGGCAATTTTGGAAGCCAAGAAAACTTCATAATACCAGAGTATTATACTATAAAATCATAGCAATAATTACAGAAAGCTACGTTATGTTAAAATAAACAACTGCTTTTATAGACTATTTTAAACCAGATGATTGCCTATGTATTTTATTGTAGGTAGCATTAAAAATTGTACGAACAGCCTTTGTTTGCTTTTAAAAATTGCTTACATGTATTTGAACAAATATTTTCAACATTTAAAGGTTTATTTAATAAAAAGTTACTTAATCTGAAATAAATGTTTGCATTTTAATTTTTTATTAAACTTTTAATAACTTATTGCATTTTAATCAAAACATCCTGCTTTCCGTTCCGTTTTCAAATATTCTATATATAGCTACCAATTTTTGTTTTATTTATTTAAAATTCTCTCTCTCTCTTTCTATCTGTTAAAAAAAGACGAATATATATGTGTACGTGCGCACGCTCCCACTTTTTTGGCTCTACAAATCAGGCCATTTAACCTATAGCTATCAAATTTGGCACATATATGATTTGGAGGAAGTGAATGAGCATTTCTTAATGATATTTTTGAAACTGTAATCAGAAATTTTAATTATTTAATTAAACGAAATTTAGGCATTTTTCCGAGATAACTTCCAAAAATATTATAACACAAAAAATGATCGTTTGAATTACATCGTTTGAAAATTTTTAAAAAAAATCTTTTTAATGATATCAATTTTTTCCTGGATTTTGGCATTTTTATAAAAGCATATTTTTGCCTCAATTCCTAAAAATAGATTACGTTATTGATCCGAAATTGAAACCACTTTTGTTGTTTCACCAAATATTTAATCGCCTGACATTTTTCCATTGTTGAAAGCTAAGGAAAAAGATTTTTATTTATTAACTGTGTAGTTAATAAAACGAATAAAAGGGAATTTGTAATACCGCTAAAGTTAAAAGAGACACGAAGCGGACAAATGCGTTTTAATAGAGTTATGACGTCATGGGACTGGTCTCAATTAGGTAAATTCGTGTGCACAATGAATAGAGAATATGTATAAAACTATTATAAAACTTGGTTTAAATACTTGACAATTTGAAGGAATCACGTATATAAAATAACGTCTAAGCGGTTTAATTGAAATTAAATATAACTAATATTACTGGAGAATCAGCTGGTGTAACATGACGGGGTTTTACATAAAAATAGAACAAAAATCGTGATGTGATAACTTCTAAGGAAAATCCATTTGATTCATATATGAGGGGAAAATATGAGCTTATTATGAATTGATTTTCTGTTACTAATTGATTGATTTTTTTCTTTGGTTCTTTTAGTTTCTTATTTTTATCAATTCATGATTACAAGATTTCCCCAGGACTGGATTATGAAATATGAAAAGTTTGCAATTGCTTAAAGACTCCATAACTTTAGAGCACCCAACATTTTTTTTTATATAATTTAATTTTGCTTTGTGGTCTGATTTGAAAAGTTCATGTAATCAGACTTACTCAATTTAAAATAAAGGACTGTTTAAATTTTAGAACAGTCTTCTTTGAAATTTTTTTCATGTATTTTGATTCGCTTATACCCAAATGTTTTCGCGATTGTCTGACAAATTCACAAATTATAATTACGGTAGCATTCTTTATAGCAAACTTTAAAAATATTTAAATTGTTTTAAAAAAATCTTTTTCATTTTTTTAAAAGCATATTTAAATTATTTTTTGTATGTAAAAGAGATATTTTTAAAGGAGGTCTACATTTAAAGGCTTGGTTTTATATCATAAGTTTATCATAATATTTTTTTTATAGTTTTTCTTTAAGGTTTCAATTTAAATCGATGACTAAAAAAAAATCTATTTTTTTATTGGGAATGGAAAGGGAGTGAACTTCCAATGCCTCTTAATTGTCTTTATATAGTCCTAGATTATATAGTTTAGTCCACTATCTAAAAACTGTTTAGAAAAAAGTTATTCAAATTCAATCAATTCAACTATAGAGATATAAATTAAGCTTTTAATCGTCCAGTCGAAATGTTTTTTTCTCATACTTAGAAATTAAATTATTCTAAGACACTGTAATTCGTTATAAAAATTTAACATAATTCGCTAACATCTCAAATATTCTATGGATTCTTGATTCAATCAATTAAGCACCGGACTCTTGGAATCGAAGATTCGTTTGATTAAATAATTTAAAAAGTAAAACAATTAAAAGATTAAATAATAATACGATTTTAAGTTTATCACTTTTAATACTCCCAAACTGTGAAAACATTTTTATCCTTTTAATCCATCTATAAAACGCATTCTTTGATTCAAAAAAATATTTGTTCCTGTCTAGCAATTTCTGGAACATTTGATTTTGTATTACAGAAGGAAGAGTTGCACATTTCATCTCTGGACTTTCGAGATCGACCTCGGCTGTTATTTTTCTCACGGCGGCACCCCTCAAAATGCCTCTTGACCGGCCTAAGTGCACGGACTTTTGCGACAGAGCACGTGACACGAGGGCTTAATTGAAAAGAAAGATAAAAGAAGACGATCCTGCCTGCGTCACAATTTATGATGTACGTCATAAGAAATGTTAGGGAAAAAATGCAAGTAGCTTATACAGAAACCAGATGAAGGACTTGGAACAAGTTTAGTATATAAATAGTATGTCTATTTATAATTACGGAAAGTGTGGGAATAATAATGAAGGAAGAAAAATCTTTACATTTCAAATGATTTTTGATTAATTAAAAATATAATAAATATTTTGAAAGACCTAACATCTAGGAAATAACTGCATGAAAAGTTTATTAATTCTAGATCCAAAGAATTGCTCTGAAAAGTGTTTCAAAAGATTTTTGCAACGCGTATCTCATAGCTTACAGAAAAGCCTATGCCAGTTCGCATATGCCTGAAATATAGCACTTAAAAAAATCATAAATGATTTGGCACGACAATTAAAACTTTGATTATTTGAAATGATTTAAGATAAGAAAAAATGTTGAATATATTTCCAAATGAGCACTATCTCGATCTTAATCTCTACTAATA
Source organism: Argiope aurantia (assembly GCA_026543865.1). Classification (NCBI taxonomy): domain Eukaryota; kingdom Metazoa; phylum Arthropoda; class Arachnida; order Araneae; family Araneidae; genus Argiope; species Argiope aurantia. The sequence goes on from JAPMOR010008634.1 coordinate 1,045,066, forward strand.
ACGAAAATAAATGTGCTTGTGTATGTGTGTGTGAGAGAGAAAAAAAAACAGCGTGAGTGCATGTCAAATTTGGCAACTATACACTTTGGAGGATAGAAGTGTGCAACTCGGTGTGATTTTTTTAAATTTTAATTTGCTCGGTTTGTTCTGGAGCTATGAAATCTGGTACAAATGTACAGGGGGATTACAATTAAAGTTCCACCAGGGGAAAATGGTGTAGTATCAATACTGTTAAGCAAAATAGAAAATGAAGACACCGGTTTGTTAATGTGTTTAATTGTTTCTGAAACGTGTTACAAAGCATGTTCAGTGTGTGTTATCCGAAAAGCACGGATTATGGTGATAATCTATTCAATTTGGCGAAACTGAAAAATACTGTATACCGACATGTGCGTAACATTCCTCCTGATTGGATAAGAGCTACTGTGAGAATACAGTAATGCGAATTAACTTGCTTTCAGAAAATGGTGGACGCCACATTGAACATGCTTTGTAACACGTTTCCGAAACGATTAAACACATTTTAAACCGATGTCTTTATGTCCTATTTTGCTTAAAAATACTGTATACAGGGCCATTTCTCCCCTGGTGGTGAGTTTTTGAACTTTTTTAGCGGAAAAGAAAATCCCATGGCCTTCTTTAAACTATTATCAAGTTATATAACATTTGATCCAGTAGTTTTCCTTTTATGACCATTTCAAAGTGGAACTTTAATTATAACCACCCTGTACTTTATTAAGTAAGAATATGCATTTTAAGCGAATTTTTAAAAATTCTAATTAATTATAAAAATGAAAATTTGGGATTTTCCTACAATAACTTCAGGAAATATTATTGTGGAAAAGAAAATATCTTCCTAATGATATTATTATTATTATTTTGCCATGCAACTGTTGTGAATTTTGTCAATTTTTTAAAATGTAAAATTTACAGACAGAAAGTTTGATCGAAATTAACTTCATTAATCATGTGAATGATTTCATTACCAATGAAAGCAGTTGCATGATTAAATGTCTAAAAGGCTCTATCTTCTCTTCTGCATTGTACTCTTAATCAATTCTACAAAAAAAAACTTCTTCGCTTAGGAATGTAATTGATCGCTTTATTAGATCACATTTCTATTTGGAACATTCATTGTTATTTTATTCCATATGAGAAGGCAAAGAACTTGTAAAATATTCTTATAAGTGTGGAAATGATTTATGACTTTTATATTAACTTTTACGTTAACTTTATATAAAATTACTTAAGGTTTACATTTATTAACATTTACATTTACTTAAAACAGAAAATATAGGTGTTTGTCACAAGAATTTATTCGAACATTGAAAAGCTGCTACTCGAAAACTGCATATGTTGGGGTCCATTTCTAAAACAACTGGGTAAATCTTACATTTTAACATTTTTTAAAATTTTTTAATTTAAAAAAAAATCTGAAAATATACATTTAAATAATAAAAATTAAGTAAATTTGAATATGTTTGCACAGTTTTTTTTTTTTGCAATAATTTCTAAAATAATTCATATATAATATTTTCACGTAGGTTCTTTAGTGTCGAACTCAATGACACATACAAGAAGTAGAGATAAACCAATTTATTAACTCAACTGTGAACTGAGAACACAGTGACTGACAGATCTGCTTTTATACTAGCAGGGAAAGTTCCGGTATACTTTTCTGGGGACAGTATGAAAAGTCCAGAACACTTATCTGATAAACTAAAGCAATGTCCAGCATCTTCTGGAACATGAAATAAAGGAGAACATAAAATCAAGGAATTAAATATTTACACAGACCGTGAATCGCATTGTCTCTAGCTGGATTTGAACTTACGATCTCTCGATTAAGAGATTAGTGCTATGACCATTGGAGAGTCGACTGTCTATTTTCAATGCGGCAATATATTCGTATCTTTTCAATGACGTTAGTTTAAATGTTTATGTAATGTTTCATTCAATTTTAACAAATTTTTAAATCTAATCTATAAGTAAGGTCATTCATGATTATAGAGTCCATTCTTACAAAAGATAGGGAGATCTAAGGGTGAAAAGGAGGAAAACTACATGGCAGTCTACATGGAAGAAGTATTGTTGTTCCATTTAATTACGTCCCAAGGGCTGCTAGACTCGCACCAGGTAGTTCAAAATATGGAGACAAAAGGGAGATATTGATTTAGTTGCTGATCAAAGGGTTCAGACGACTAAAAAAGAATTAACCAAAGACGGTGAAGCAAAACCTGCTTTATTAAGTTAAAGGTATTATATTTTAGGTTCCTAGATTTGAAATTATTTTTATCCTGTAAATCAGGATCAAATTAAGCTCTATAAAAACCGCAAGGCAACTTAAGTTTCGGAAATCTTATTTTCCTTTCTAAACTTCCGGAACCAGTTATTTCTTCTTGATTTTAATACAGTGTCTAGATAAGCAGTTTTAAGAAACAATGTCTCGATAAACTGAAATAACAAAGTATTTAATTTATCGTTGCCATCAACATAATTGCCATAACATAATTAGTGCGTGCGTGTGTGTGTGTGTGTGTATGTGTGTTATACTATCTCTTAATTTAATTTGATTCCTTTCTTTTTTTTAAATCTTAATTTAGTCCATATTAATTTCATTTTAAAATGTTCTTCTCGTTTCTGATTCAATTCCTACTTCTTTATTTAATTATTTCTAACACGCGCTATCAAAATTGCTGACTCCGTCTTTCCCACGCCACAAACGCAAGTATAAAAAAACCATAATGCTTGCATGTCTGATCAAAAAGATACTTAAGATTTCCTTGCCTACATCGATACGTTGCAAAGAAAGCCTTATCAGAATCTCATAGTCAAATCACTGAAGGGAAAAATTTCAGACACTTTGCTCTTAAATCGCGACGTAAATAGATGTCACATTATCATCGCCTCTCTCGTTTAAAAATTATGATTCCAGTGGAGAAATAAGCCGAAGTTAAAATTACATAATTTTCTTCTTTTCGGTCAAGAGTCAGCAAAATTATGTTTATCAACCAAATAAAATCAGAAGGAATGGTTTCACTCATTCTCCAATTTTCACCCTTACTTTCCAATAAAAAAAAAATTTATCCTTCTTTCCTGAATAAAATTGGCGCTTAGACCGTGAAAGCCTTACGGACAATAGTTACGAAATACAGATCTTGGCGGGCAATCTTTAGATCATTGGCGAACAAGAAATGTAGATCTTTCACATGAATCTATCATTTTTACTCAATCTAGCGAGCGAATATGTAATTTGGACACGTTTTTTCGGACCGATAGAATCCGAAATTTTTAATCACAAAATAACATACCTCTATAGCGTTTATGAGTTATTGTGTTGACATGCATGCGAATGTACAGATCATCAGACGGTCAACTGTTTTACGGATTTATTTCAAAATTTGATAATAATATCTATATTTTATTATTTGAATCTATATTTTAGATACTAAAACCTATGCTTCAAATTTTATCTGCTTTGCGTTTTGCATTTAGTATTTACCGAGTTCACTTGCACTTAAACTGTCAGACAGACGGACTTCCACCAAAATGGATTTGTCATCGTGTTCTTCAAAATTGGATAGAAATCTATAAAATGTGTCGTAATTCTGTGTATCATCAATACCATCCGTCTAGTTCTAGTTCTAGTTCTGGCTGTTTTGGAGTAATCATATTCACAGACGAACATACAGACATAATGCCATGAATGTGCTTGTCTGACTCAGGGAAGTCTGGAATTTAGAAAATCATTAAAATCTCGAGCTTTAATTTTTTTTAACGATTACAATACTTCGTATACTAGAAAGTAAAAAATTCTGGACCACTCTGTTTGTCAAGAGAAATAGAAAACACTAAAAAGATCCTATGAATAATATTCTGAAATTCGAATAATATTTGTTTTAATTTGAAAACGCTGAAGTGCCTGGGCTTTGTAAATTTAGCGAGAGAATTAGTTTTCCTAAAAAATATCACGCCTGAAAGCCTCAGTCCTTTGTTTATTTCATGATGCGGCTCTACAATGAGTTAGTTACATATGAATATCAAAAATTCTATCATTCGATATACTAGTCATATCATTCAATGTTATACGAGGAGGTTAATTTATGATTTTCATTTGTATCCATTTTCTTTAGAAATATTATTGCAGTTACTCCACAGCTTGATGTATTCAGAAGCAATGGCTAATTCAACAAAGTGGAAATTTTTTGTCAGATTGAAGTGGCCTGGGGTGACTAATCAAATGCAGAAAGTGGCAGACCGAGAAAGAAAAATCGGCATTGATAAGTTTTGCTTTAGGTGCATTTTTTAGCTGCCAAAAAATGTTCGTCTTCAACGACAGCAAAGAGTGTAAAATAAATACTTCTGAGGATATTATTTGAATTATTGATGCGATACTTTATTCTTATTCTTTGCATTAATTTTGTTACTTACTCTTATACGAAAGAAAATGCTTAGAAAGTTTTTAACAATGCCTTGCGGTTTTGAGGCGATTCATATCTAGATTTTCAATTTCTCGTTTCCGAATTACGCAAAGAGAAAATATTGTAATCTTTAAAGGGAAAAAAAATGGAATTTGATATTTTGACGAATGATCATGTTTCTGATATCCCTTTTTCATCGTTTTGGAATCGGGATTTCCGATATTACATATTATTTTAATTACGTCTGTTACGATTACGCAAAACTGCCGAAGGCTAGACATATGATAATTTGGTGTATAGTCTCCGCTCCAAATTTGTAAGCATCTTTCAAATTTTGAACAAAATCGTTATAAAAAAATCTCCCTGTCCTTTTGCCAGAATTTAAGTCAACACGATTAGCTAAAAAACGGAAATAGATAGATAGATAAAATTTAGAACACAGATTTGGCATTTAAAGTGTAAATCTGTATCAAATTTAAAAACTAAATTCTTCAAGAGGCTTGCATGTTCACAAGCATGAAAATGCGATAACTCAAAAACGAACTGAATTTAAGTATGTGATCTTCTGACTGTAATTTTAACGCTAAGTCAAATTTCGATTTTAATAGATCGGGAAAAAGGCTGCCCCCGCAAAAAATGCATGTTCTATTTTCTGGTAAATTTGTATTAATCGCCAAAGATCTCACATTGACAATCCTATTTGTAATTATTAGCTAATGGCATGTCATTAATGATATATAAATAATTTTATTAGAGAATATGAAGAAAGTTTCTGGTAGACTACCACCGTTGGTTCTGTTCAAACGTTAGCCCGATGTAGTTGCTCCGATGAAAGAACTCTTTGACATCGTCCTATTGCTGTCACGTGATCTTCCTGAGGTAAGCGTGGCCTTCTATTGCGCGCAGTAGTTGGTTCGTGTGAACGCTACTTAACATCACCATTATTACACCCTCTAGGGAAAGAAAACACTGCCTCTGAACCGGTGTATTTATTATCCTCATATCTGAAGTTCCGTCTGAGGGAATACAAATCATTATAAATGTACACTCAAGAGCCAAAAGATTATGACCACCTGTTAATAACGAGTTGGCCCACCTTTGGCGCGCAACACAGCTTCAACCCGTCGTGGCATGGATGCCACAAGTCCTTGGTAGATGGCCGGAGACATATTGTACAAAATGTTTAAGCAACGGTCACGCAAATCCGAGATATTGCGAATTGGTGGTCTTTGAACTCTGAGCTGCCGTCCCATGTTAACTGGAATTCAGCATCATGTTCCTGGAACCACTCCAATACAATTTTAGGCTTGTGACACGGGACGTTGTCCTGTTGGAACATTCCATTTCCAGCTGGAAAAACAGAGGCCATGTAAGGGTGCAACTGGTCCGCAATGATGTTCAGATAAGCTGTAGCATTCATGGTATGCTCTACCACAACCACGGGTCCCAGAGACGCCCAAAAGAACGTCCCCCAAAGCATAATACCGCCACCACTGGCCTGTGTATGACCTACTGTACATTGAGGGAGCAACTGTTCACCTGGAAGACGGCGTATCCTGACACGGCCATCGGCGTGATGCATGACAAACCGTGATTCATCTGACCAGGCAACTCTCTCTCACTGATCCATGGACCAGTCGCAATGTTCCCGGGCCCAGCGCAGGCGCAGTTGGCGATAACGCTTGGTCAGCAAAGGCACACGAGTGGGACGTTTGCTGCGTAACCCCATATCCAACAGTGTCCGCAGTACAGTGTGCTCCGATACTATTCTACTTGGCCCTGCATTGTATTGGGCTGTCAGCTGAGCCGCTGTCTGGCTCCGGTTTTGCTTCATCATGCGAGACAGTCTCCGACGACCTTTTTCTTTGATAGCGTGTGGACGTCCAGCACCATGTCGTCTACTGCTGCTTTCACCATCATTCATCCACTTTGCATAAGTACTAACAACTGTAGATCGCGCACAACCCACGAGTCGTGCAGTTTCGGAAATACTTGTTCCGAGCCTTCGAGCCATTACAATCTGCCCTCTATCAAAGTCGCTTAGATCCGCAGCCTTTCCCATCACACACAGAAGTAAGTGAAAGAATGATTCTTCAGACTCTCCAGCAGCAGTTAAATACCACTTCCACCTGATCACGTGCCTTCCACGTCATCCAGGCGAGTTCATTGCAAAATGTAGGGGTGGAATCAAGAATAAATGTGTCAAATGCGAAAGTTCTTTTTTTTTTTTTTTTTGCTGCTATTCGAAATTAAACATTATCCGAATTTGGGGATGAAACCGAAATAAAATTTCAAGTCTAAAAAAAATTTCAAGTAGGGCAATTAAGGAAAAATTAGTACTAAAAAATTTTTTTTTGTTTTGCACCTTTCACCAATTTATAAAATATTGTATCCATCCAAAAATCTGAATTCGAGACTTTGATGAATTTCTACAGTTCAAACCTCCTCAAGCATTCCTCTTACACCAAAAAGGAATTATGTTTACCGTTTTATGAAAATTATAGCTCAAAAGCGATTTGTGCTAGACGGATACAATTTAGTATGCGGTCGTTACATAAAATTTAAAGATTTATATTAAATTTTTAAAAGAAATTCATTCACAAAAAATTTGTTTGTCAGTCTGCTCGAGTGTAAGCAAGTACTATAACTACAAAACGCAATGAGTTGGAAGAATAAAATATGGTGCACTGTTTTAACTCCCAAAGTGAGATGTTGTGCTGTGACTTACGGCACTTTACAATGTCGCTAACAGTTATCGGTTAGCGATTTAAGCCGAATGAGCGTCTCTTGTTTTTTCAGTAGCGCCAACTACGGCCAAGAGTACGATATAGCTACGCACGCATCACAACCTTTTTTACGGACTTCATTCATGCATTTCATTCAATCATCCACAGATCACAATTTAGACCTGAATCTCAGAACGATCACCTCTGATCCAGCATCCCCAGTGGTATTACTGTCGACAAGGAGGACTTTGTGACCACGACAGATTTATACTTGCGCCAGCCACCACACACACACACGGTCTTTGGTCGGCAGTGCTCGAATTCTCAACCTAAGGATGCGAGTCCAACGCCCTACCAACCAAGATATCCGGGCCTGAAAGAGGGATGTGAGATTTGTATCAAAATCCCAAAATCCATCTATGGGTTGATTATCTGCCAATCTATATTTTTTCGTACGCGTGGTAATTCAAAAATACATCTACTTACATAAAGGAAATTTCGTATATAATCTCGTTATTAAAATAGTTGCTCTGAGTTCAATCAGTTTTATTTTTAATTGATTTAAAAACATCGTCCAAAGTGTATACTCGGTTTTCTTTATTATACAAAAGAAAAAAAAATCTCATGCATGAAACTCTCAAAATAAAAAATCTGAGAATTCCTGGAATTTACTGTCTTTTTTTAAGATCTCCAGTTCTTACTTGCTGGTATGCGAAGTATAGATAAATTAGTGTAATCATTAAGAAATTCGAATTTGGGATTTTGACAAATCTTTACGTTTTAAGCCATCCTGAGTTCGAAAAACACATTTTTGGCATCATGTCTACCTGCCTATGACAAACATAACTCAAAATACTTTGAGCTAGACTGTTGAAATTTGGTATATGATCTTTTCTGCAAATTTGCAGATTTCTATCACATTTTCTACAAAATCCGTTCAGAGGAAGTCTCTGTGTCCAGCTATTCGAATATAAGTTTACACTATAACTACAAACCGAAGAGAGCTATATGGATAATATTCAGTATACAGATTTAACATAGAGCAAACACTCATCAATGAATCAAACAAAGGGTTGACTGTTAATCGGTTAAAGCACATAAACGCGATAACACAGAAATTGAATGACTTAAATATAATATATCAAATTTTGTATGGAGTTTTGTAACTACAATGACTTGTAGTTCTGTGGCAAATTGTGGTTCTAATCGTTTGGGAAAAACGCATCGAATTTCAAATACTTTTCACTGCATGCCAAGGATTTGTCGCCAAAGATGGCACGATAGATTTAATAAAAATGCCAAATTTGCACCAACAATTAATATTTTGTATGCAATGTCATGTGAGGCGTTCTCTGCCTTACACAAGACAATTTTTTGCGGGAGCTGGTATATAACATCTTTATTAGAGAATATACGAGAAATTTTTCGGAAGATCACTTCCGCTGGTTTTTATTCTGAAGGGGGAGAGAAATAACACTTTTACCAGGAAATGTGCAGAAAGTTTCAAGAAGACACCTCCTGCCGGTTAAATTTGCATAAGTTCTTTCCTTTTATTGGCTTCTATAGTTGCAAAAATTTTCTGTAATTTTTTTTCCTTCCATGTTTTTCTCCGTTTATATGTCCACAATTTTCACAGTTTTTTTTTAAATTATTATCTTGAAATGAAAATTGTTTGTTAAAAAGGAGTTTGTAGAATCATAAGGGTCATCACGTTCTCTGTTTTTGTGCGTTATAAGTAAACATCTGCCAAAGAAAGTTGTTGACTCATTTCTCCGTGAGACCGAGGTTTGTGAACTTTTCGCTGGGAAAAGCAGATTTAATTAGGAAATAAGCAGATCGTGGGTTCAAATGTCAGCGGGATTCCTCGTCGGTTGAGCATGCGCTCGCGACCAATGAGTTTTAATGTAGTATTTTGCACTCACAGATTCGGTTATTTTAATTTATCTCCTGATGAATTAAATGCGTACACTAACAGAAAAAAGTAAAATTCAAATAAACTTCTGGAAACTTTGACTATTTCCTTGAGAAATATTGGATTTTATCCGTATTTAGCGACCTGCTCGTTCATTAGCTCGGAATATTGGATTTCTTGGTTGTTAAGCTACTAATGTAGAGTGGATTTAATTAAAATTCCATTTTGATATTTGATAATGACAAAGCATTTAATGGAAGATCTATTGCTAATGATGGCGCTTGAAAATTAGAAAGTGTATTAACTGTAAAATAAAAGCAAAATAAAAGTGAAAAAACTCACTTCTGAGCTATGGCCAAAGAAAAGCATTTTTTCATATTAACTTTAACACTGGTTGATGTATGGTATTGATGAAGATGGATCAAAGAAATTAATTAGAATTTTATTATAACATTCGAAGTAACGAAACGAACGAACATAACGTGCAAACAAACATTTCACAACAAAAAAAGTTTAGGCTAACATCTTTCTAAATTTTTAAGATAATGAATAAAAGTTCAAAATTTAATTTTAACATTAGTAAATCAACATTTTATTAGCTCATAATTTCAAAATTAATATACCTAAACTAATAACATTTGTTTTCAGGGAATAACTCTTGATATAGTTTTAAATTTGATGAGTAAAATGGGTGTTGCCATTGGACATTTTGAAATTTGCTCTTATTTCAAAACATAGATGATTCTGTACTAAATTATTCATTTAAAAATCTTTCAAAATACGTTAAACACATTCAAATGTCACCTTTTTTTATGATCATATGAAGAAGGATGCTATAATAAAGCTGGGAGACTTCTTTTTCCCCTTGACTGCACCAAATTCCATCTGTCTTGTTCTGAATGTTTTTTGTTATCGTGTTCACAGAGAGACAAACAAAACGAAAGGCGTCAAAAATTTAGGTTCAAATTTTTGACGATTACAATATTTCTCATTTGTATACTTTGTTTTTGAGAAAATAAAAATATACAAATAAAAAAAAATTCAAAATATCTGACAAAGCACTTGTTGTAGTTTTAAGATTTTTTAAAAGCATTATTTCGCGTCTATTTCTTATAATAGTTGAACTTCTCATATATTCTTTAAAGTTTTTGTTCAGGTAGGGCATCTCAACTATAAGCAATCTAAACCTAAACTGAATTTTAAGTAAATACTTCGCTCTGATTTCAGAAAAGTAGTGGTTGAAAAGAATTTAAGAATAACTCACTGCCAAAAGTTCTTTACTTTTTTGCAAACAATTTTAGATTTTTCGAAAAATTTCTGTTGCAATTAAAAATTGGCAAAAAAATTTATACTTTTTTTAATAATCGAAGTATACAAAGAAAACAAATTGTTGAAAAATCGGACCTCAAAAGTTTCATAGATCTCCATATTTTAAACTTTTCTGAGTTTAAAAAACACATTTTTGGAATTGTGTCTTTATTTCCAGATATGATACCCGAAAAACTTTTATACTTCGTCTTTACGTCAAATTCGTAAATTTCTATCAAATTTTGAACGAAATCTAGTCATAGAAATATTTTCTGTCTGTCAGAGTACAACTAAGTACAACAAATATAAAACATAAAGAGCTAGAAAAAAATTTGATGCACAACGTTAGCCTGTTAATTGCAGCTCCGTTTCAACTTTGAGCCAAATCTATCAAAGCGCAGATCGGGAGGGAGTCGCTAGTAAATCGATTAAAAAATTTTATTTTGCCTGCCGCCATCTAAATAAGTCTGTAAAAAATGCGAATTCCATTAATGATGAAATATAAGAATAATATTAACAGTTTATCATGTATAATTGATTTCTGTATACTTCATTATATTCACTCAGCTATTAGAATATCTATTATGACCTCTTCTTCAATAATATTGAGTACAAATATGAATTCTGAATAGTCTGGAGTCATGATAAATAAATAAAAACAATGGAACATTGACAAATTTAAGGAAATGAAAAAAAAAAATTAAACAAATCATTAATATGTTAAATAAAATATGCATAAATTTAAAATTAAATTATCAAATCTTGCTAAAAGAGGAGTCATATATTTCACTGCCTAAAATACCTAAATCTACCACTGCATTTACGCAAATATAATAACTTAAAAACACACGAAGAAAATCAGCAGTTGCATTTTGACTACAGTAAGTGTACATATTTTTAAGCGAAAACATTTGTTTGATATGTTGAGAATTTCTTGGATGTATAGAAATTTTATTTGATTTTAGATATTAATGTTCTATAAAAATCCATGACTGCAGTTAAAAATTCGGTAAACAGAAATTTTTCATGTATAGAGGTTTTCCTATTCATTCTACTAATTTATTCTTATTTACATACTAGCCGCTTTTGACGATCAGTTGGAATCAATTGTTGTTAAAATCTCAATTAAATTTCTTATGCAATTTAATCTGCATAAGAAATATTTTTAAAATTCAAATTTTGTAGACATGTGATACATATTATTTTAAAATTAATATTCAGTTTTGCTAATTGTACTAAATAATTTTCTAATTTTTTTGTGTCATTTTACTTTCAATTATATCACAAAAGAATGCAATCATATTTAAAAATTGACACATTTTTAAAATTTTCCTCTATTGTTTAATTCTGAAGTTAAATATTAATTTTAAATACAATAAAATGCAAAAAAAAATTAAATGCCTTATACAAAGTTATGGGATATCAACACGGAAAATTATAATTTATGGCAAACAAACCGAATTTTTATATCTCGCTCATCAACGATGCAGAAACGGTCGAGATGAAATATTTGTTAGCAATAATAAAATCGATTGGAGTTTCGCTTAAACAGCATTGTAATAAGAAACGCTTAAAATTTTATCTGAAAAATTAATTAAAAATAGAGAAAAAATTATTCGCAAAAATATTGGTATAGTTGAAAAGAAAAATTTTCAAAAATTTTAAGATGATATAAAAAGAATTTTTTGTGGTATAAAATTTTTGAAATTTATATTAATTTATTTGAAATAAACACACTATATAGAATGAATCCATTTACAGAGTGCACTAATCAAGCCACAGAACACAGCTACAAAGCAAACTTAAACAGGTAAATTAAAATCACCAAAAAATTAATATTTTATTATAAGAACTAAATCCTTCAAAATAATTTTTAAAAAATTAACATCTCGGAAATTTATCTCGAAAAAATGCCAAAATTTCACTTAATTTTCCATTGATTTAAAAATTTAAAAAATCAATCATAGATGCGCATTTACATCATCCAAATTATATATGCACGAAGTTTGGAAGCTCTTAGTCAAATGATCTGACTTGTAACGCGCAAAACACACACACACACACATACATTCTCCTTTATTATTAGTTTAGATTTACTTTCAGCATTTACACGCCACCTTTTCAGGAACTTTAGTGATAGGCTCATTTAATATAAATGATTTCAAAATGACTGATTAGGAATCGTGAACTCGCAGACGAATGACCGTCATTTCAAATGTAAATTCCAAAGACTCGTCAGCGAATGCAAGATAAGGTAACGCGATTAGCTCTGGAGACAGCCTAGTTTCTTGTCTTCATATTTCACTCTTGCATTCCTATTCCAAAACAATTCTCTTAAGTAATCAGCACCATGAGACGGCCATAAATAAAAATTACTTCGCGCCAGTTTTTACTTGCTCTAAATAAATATTATTTGTCTTCAGAATTCCGAGCACATAGCCTCGCAACCAGGCATAAGAAAAGAAAGTATATGAAAATATGTAGGCAGTAACGAAAGGGTATAGTTTTTTGAAAGAATTTCTAGTTTTATTTTATTTTTATATGAGATAAAACTGATTTATTCATGCTTTTAAAATAAATTCCTTTTGACACTAATTTTCAATAAATTCATTTTTGCTTTATTCAAACCCTTGCCGCCTTTACAACCAGCTGTGTTTAATTTATATTACTTAAGCAAAGTTTTGACGTTTATAATTTCCTAAAAAAATAATGCCTCAAATTCTGATAGATATTAGATCCTTGTTATATCAATTGCCTTACACATACTCGATTTACTACTTAAATGAACCTTCGCAAATCCCATTACATCCTATCGCCGTTGAAAGCGTAACTGTTTGGGCCATCTGTAATTTCTAACTGCATTTCATCTTTTATAATTTCACTTTTTCTTATGCCATACATAAACTGTGCTAATAACAAACATTTTTTTTTAAGATTTCAGCAATAGATGAAAAATGCACATTTAAATATTGGTTGTAACTGTAAAAGGTGTTTGAATTTCATTGTAACAGTAAAATATGATATTAAAAATAGCCAAAAAAAATTGTCAAGATTCAGAAAAAAAAATTACACGATAAATAAATTGGTATCATTAGAAAGATAATTTTAAAAAAAATCTAAACGATATAAAAATTACTTTTAAAATTATAAAAATGTTTTTGGAAATTATCGTAAAAAAAACGTCCAAACCTTATTTCATTAATTTTTTTTTAAAAAATAATCTCTTTCAGGTGCACATTCTTATCTTTCAAAATATATTTGTGATAAATCTAGGTATCTTTCAAACAGTCGGTCAAGCCTATAGTGATGCAGACATTATAGGCCAGAGTCTTCAGTTTATCCCATGACGAATAAAATCGAATTATCGCAATTTGAATTGTTTAACATATATATGGCAATATGAATTACATCGAGAGCACTAAAAAGCTTCTGATCTTAGCAAAAATAAGGACGGAGTGCCATTCCAAATTCATAAAATCTATAAACGCTTTTCTTTCTATTATTCTTGTTTAACAGCAAATATGCACGCCGCATTTCCCCATATCTAGGATTGGATAATAGGATAAAGCAAAAAAATAAGATATATATACATATATACCGATTTTTTTTCGAATATCGACCAATTAAAATAGTCACATTGATTTTTTATTTCTTCTTGCTATTCCTTTGCATGCAGCTATATAAAGAAAAAAACATATTTACAAAATTTTCTTTAAAACTAATTTCGGAAATTTTATTAAAATTAAAAAACTAAATTTCTTAAAAATAAAATTGATATCACTGAAAACTAACTACATTTTATGTTAGCGCAAAACCAGTTTTTTACCAGCTGCTTTATCCAATGGTTTTGGAAAAAAAATTATGTACTGTTACGAATTTGTAATGTTGATTCCCAGCACAGTATGCCCCTGGTAAGGAAAATAGTTTTATAGGTATAGCAATGGCTGCTGAATGGATGTCTATTCAATGACCCCCGAACTTGGAGATGAATTTGGCAATAAAGATGAAGGACCTAGAATATTCGAGAAGCGTGTTAATATTTCCATGATTCCTGAGTTCCAACGTTTGTTCTAGAACACTCGATGTCCATAAAACGGGAGCTCTAAAAATTAGTATCGATTAGAGAGGAAAGTAGTGAGTTCCTTCCAGTTCTGGTAGTTTGCTACTGTGATTTTGTGTTCAATAAAGCATCTTTATCTGGGACTGGACCTGTTAGATTTTTCACCGCACAATCTATAGATAGATTTTGATTTTTCCGTAACAATTCTGAAGGTTGTTTATTACCGAGTTGTGAGAAAATAGTTGAATTCAGCTCAAGCTATTACTTGAGCGAAGTCTCTCTTTTATCATCTGATTGCTTTGAGTGCTTTGTGCTATTAAGATTGTTTATTACCGACTTTGCTGTTTACTGCAAGTGCTATTTTTGTATACTCTTCATCTGTGTTTTGTTACTGTGATTTTGCGTTCACTAAAGCGTCTTTATCTGGAACTGAACCGGTTGGACATTTCAACGTTAGTTCCACGGACGGATTTGAATGTTTCCGCAACAGTTCTAAATTTATTTTAATTTTCTATTGTAGAGTATTAATCAGAAAATCAAATCTTTTTTCTTTCAGTTATTTCATGAAGTAATTTTTTTGAGTTTAAGACAGTCAAATTCCTAGTTTTAATATTCTGATGGAATGATAAACTTTTCTAGCCCAGGGTGTGTAAATTTATTACAACGCTGCTTTTGTATGAAAATATACTGTGAAATTATTGAAGGAAAATATTACAATTTTTATAAATTATTCGTTGTTATTAATTAAAATGAATTAAAATCTAATAATATTTTTTAAAAACCTATTTTTTAGCGAGCATCTAAAACCTAATCAATAACTAGGGGCTCTAAACCCAGTTTTAAGTCCTGTAGAGCGTTTAAGAGTTTTTTTTTTTTTTTGTATCATGAAAGGCCTATGACATAATTTTTAAATAGTATAATCTATAGGCATTATCATTTTAAACTTGTAAGAATGTCCCTCTCCAAAAAAACACTTTCTCGTATACTCTCTTCACCCCCTTCCTTCCCACACAAAAGCTGTGCATTTTGGACAAATCTATGAAAGCCATGAGTACTCAGATTTTTATTTCTGGAGTTCCGTTCCTCAGCGTTTTGTGCTATGTAGTATGGTGAAGAAAATTGAACAAACTGATGGAATGAGTTTAAAATCTGACACAGGTCTGAAATTTGAATGCTAAAACGGTGCGTTAAATTTCATCTATATAGATCGTTTTCATTTTGTATCAACACAGATAAAATAGAGAGGCAAACTTCCTTTGATTAGATTTCGTTTAAAATTTAAATCAAATAAAACAAATCTATAGAACTAGTGTAAAAACCCCGTACAAAATTTTTTAATCTAGTTCAAAAAATTTGTGTTATCATGATCACAGGCAGATAGATATTATTCTAAATCTAGACATTTCTGGGCTCGGAAAGTTCTGAAATGTGAAAATTCTTCAAGATCTCGAAGTCGATTTTGACGATTATAAATTTTGACTAATAAAGAAGCTGATAAAGAAGTATAGGAGAAAGTGAAAACATATTCTTGATTGTCATTATCTCCTCCTATAATAAAGGTGTGTGTGTGTTGGCCCTGGACAAGTCAGGCCATTAGACTTAAAAGTGACCAAATTTGGCAATATAGAAGGTGGAAATATGCAGCTCGGACTGGTTTTTTTAATTAAAAATTTAGCGGAATTTTGGCGTTTTTCTGCGTTAACTTCAGAAGATATTGCAGCACAAATTTTTACATCATTCTTAAAGTTCAAAGAATAATCTTTTCAATGATGCCAAAGTTTTAACTTATAAATTGTCTATTTTTAATGAATTTTTAAAAAAATATTTTAATATTATTTTCCAGCAATTTATTTCGCGAAAAATGAAAATAAAATTTAACCTGCACCAACACATTATGAGTGGGAGGGGAAAAAATTAACTTTTATCACCACGTTGACAAAAACTCAAATTGAAAAATTAAGTTCACTCTTACTGTTACTCTTAAACTTAGGAAAGTGTAATTTTCAGCGCGTGTTGTATGAAATAGAATTTAGGTGAAATGTGGAATTTTCTTCAAAAAATGAATGCAAGAACAAAATTTCTATGACATTTAAAATAACTATTTAATAAATTCAATAATTCAGTTTTATTTAAGGCATGTATAGTTTAATATATACAGGATATTCGCTCTAATCAGGATACATGACCTAATTTATAAAATCTTATTAATTGGCATATATATTTAATAAAAAATGGTCTAAATAAAAATAAATAATTATATTTTATGTAGTTTGAATCGATGAATTATAAATTCTGATGAATTATAAATTTTAAATTTTTATATAGATATTTTAATCTGTGAATCATATTTAATAAAATATTCTTGTAACATTAATATTTTAAAGTAAAAAATCCTTTCTTTTCAAATTAAAACTGACTAAAAGTTATAAAAATTTGATTATCTCTATTCTATAAAAACGAGCTTGAAGAAAATACGCCAGTCAGTGCTTCGACTTCAACACTTGACAAACAACACTTTCTAAAATAATGAAATTATTGACTGTCCTAAAATAATAATAATCAAAACTTTATAACTAGGTCAGGCTTGATCTCAGAAGATTGAAATTTGAGATTGTCAAAATGATTTTACTGAATATGATTTATAAAATCGAAGGACTATGTAAAATTCAGAGTTCCTGATTGTTTTCAGAAATATATTAATTGATTGAAATAAAATAAAATATTATTTACCATATTGAAATCTTTTTGAAAGTAAAACTGAATTTTATGATGAATAAGAGAAGTTTGCATTGAATAATTCTTCGAAATATTGCATAAATTATTTTTAAAAAAATATTATGTGGTACAAATAAGATTACAATTTTCTGTAGCCTTATTCGATTTTCTGCAGTCAAAT
>JAPMOR010008634.1:1062488-1072522 GCA_026543865.1 Argiope aurantia
TAATGATATTTTAACTCTAATTTCAATTTAATTAATTTTCAAGATTTTATCTTAATTTAGCCCATAGTAACTTTATTCTAAAATATTCTCTTATTTCGTGATCTAATTCCACTGTCTCTACTTAATTAATTCAAGAGAAGCTTTGTTGAATTGCAGAATCAGCTAAAATAACTTTCCCACACTCCGCTTGAAGAGGCAAAATACCGCTGATGAGGCAAATTCTTTTTTAAAATCTCCCTGTGTTTCCCCTGCCTTCTCCACGCGTGTAACGAAAATCCCTATCGAAATCTCGTAATATATTAGCACTATGAAGAAATGTTTTCCCTATCAAAATCATAGGTTATATAAGACCAGGGATAAAATGTCCAAGAGCTTTTTCCTCATTCCTTTTCTGTGTCGCTCTGTGTGCTCATCGCTTGTACATATGCTTGCTTCTTGAAAATGAAATAAAACGACGTCACGAAATAGCAAATCTCTTCTCTCTATACATTTATATATATATATATATATATATATATATATATATATATATTGCTTTAGCAAAAGAAGTTTCCGTATTTAGTAAAGTTTTATCTCTTCCTTTCCAAATTTAAATTTTACGGCAGCTGACAGCAAATTAGAGAGATACATAGTTCAATGAATAAAATATCGTACATATTTTATAATAATGCGAGTTATTTGGCTATCGTAGTTTGTGGCTTAAAAGCATTTTGCTGAAGAATCTATTAAGAGAGTATTAAATATTTAACTGAAAATTTTAGAGAGCATTACTCCTAGTGAAAGGTGTCAGAGGCTGCCAGGTTATAATAATGAAAGCTAATCGAAGTTGAAAATGGGTTTAGACTGCGTGTTATGAATCAGTTTTATAAATACTGTATCATTTTTAAAAAAATTGCATCTCAAGTATAAATTTTTCCTGGATGAAACGAAAGGTAATTTACGAAAAAGGTAATTGTTAAAAGAAAATAACCATCCTTTTCAAAATATTCTCTCTTTCCCTTCAGCGTGAACAGCAGATGATTTTGAGCTTATGTTTTGTCTATTTCGAAACGCAGAATTACCAGCTTTACGCTGGCGGTCATAGTCAACTTAGGCGGCGACATATTTTTGCAAAAACGTCATGAGGGCTGATTGTTCAATGCACGAGGGTGTGTCTCCTTCTTAAGAAGGAGTTTAATAAAGAGAAAGCGGGAGGAAGTAATGTAAATAATAACTGCAAAAGGAACTTTTATTTTCGAATCTCTGTAGCATGTTAAATACAGGGTGGAAAAAAAGCCGATGGAATTCAAAATGAATTGTTCATTTTGAATAAAAGGTAAGGTTAAGGGCGGTCATTAAGAAGATGACGGACGGAACCTTTAGAAGATTATTTTAATAATATCTCCACAAATATTTTAGAATAGAGATAAAATTACGTGTACGCATGCTTTTTTTTCCCATTCACAATAAAAAGTTAAATTGTAATCAAAAACTTCAAATCTCAAGGTCTTTTTAATACTTTGTCCTTTCTTTTTTTATTTTCTTGTATACGAAATATAGAAAGAGCTTGATTAAATCGTAAAATTAAAAAAAATTAGAGTTGTAATGTTTAAAAATTTGGTAATTTGAATTCGAGACTTTGATGAATGTTTGTGGTTTGGATATCATAGAGAGGAAAAAGCATTTTGGAATTATATTTGTTTATTAATCTGTGAACTCGGTAATTCCAAGGCGTCACAAGCTTGATTGAGAAAATATGGCGAATAGTTTTCAATCACCAAAAATGTAGATGTACATCAATTTTTTTCTTTCTCAAATTCATCTTCGTATGGGCAGTCTGTCTGTATGTCTGTGCGCATTATTTGAACGCAATAACTCATAAATGAAACAATATAGTTAAGTGAAGTTTGATGTGCTGTCTTGTTGCAAATCAAATTTGAGCTGTGAATCACATTTTTGAATCAATCGAGAAAATCAAATTTGAGCTCTGAATCACATTTTAGAATGAATCGAGCAAATCAAATTTGAACTCTGAATCACATTTTAGAATCAATCGAGCAAATCAAAGAGGCTCGAGATTTTGTTGAATCTCCATGCTTCAGACTTCCCTGAATCAGAATATATATATATTTGGAATTTCGTGTTTAAAAACACGATAACTCTATAATGCAACGCCATAGTTAAGTGAAGTTTGATGTGGTGTCCTATTATTTTATGCTTAAGATTTTTATTTGCATTGCACCATTGTTTCTGAATTTAAGTATCAATTCTTTTTATTTCTGAGACATTCATAGATAGCTAACTTTTATTAGCAGACGGTTTTTGTAAAAATATAAATATTATTTGAAAATTAGTAACAATATTAGGTATTTTAAAAAGTTTCATTACGCTTTTAACTTATTTCTAATAAAACAAAAATATTTTACAATTAAATAAATTATGCGAAGGAAAAGATTTTTTTTTTGAATACTAGTTTTAAATTTTTTTTAAAAAAGCGACATATTTTACAATTATTTGACGTCGGTATTATAGCGGTCAAAAAGTTTTTGTTTCTGAGACATCTGCGAGGAAACTTTCCCTGCATTTGATACAAAAAATCTACATAGAATGTTGCTCATATTGTTTGCTTTGAGGCCTTCTCCTGTAATATTCTCTTCAATCATTTATCCATCTCTATTCTTAACATAATTAGGAATAATACAGACTTTAATGATATCATTAATAAATTGTGGTTGAACATTAAAAAATCGATGGAATATTTTTCTTTTATTGCTGTGGATACCGAAATCGCATTCTATGTACCTTGTTGAAGATTCTCTTTACGACTGTCAAATGTATTCCAACTTACTGTTTTAACAAATGTTTATGTAACCCAAATGCTGCATTAACCAACAAAAAAATACGGAACTTTTGATCGAATGGCTTGGTAAAATGACAGCTACACAACTGAAAATTCTTACGATTCATCTAGCAAATTAGATATTAATTTCTAATTGTATATTTTTATATATACGGAGTAACTAAATATCTATAAGATTCCATTCATATTTGTATGTTTTTATGGAATTGCATGAATTAAACACACATACTTTCAAAACTTTATAATAAAAATATACGAAAATAATTGTAAATAAAATATTTATTTTGTTCAATGTAATTGTACCAATTTAGAGATTTCAAAAGTTATTTTCTTATCTCAGTGTTATTGCCAGCATTTATAAAGGCTAAATACAATTCCTCATTTTGGTATTTTTGAGCTTAATAGCATCTTTTAATCGCCCATGTAATCAATCCATCAAAGGAAATCATCGGCATTCTGAATTGAAATCATCGGCATTCTGAATTCCGTGTCATCTTGCCTCAAATCTTCAAATAATGTATTGAAAGCTCTAATCTTCTCTCTTTTTTCATTAATTGGATGAATCCAAATAAGTCGATCTTTTCTTTTGCTCTTCATCTGACAAAGGAATAACAATAAAGCTAAAATTTTCTCTATTCATTTCAAATTTCTCTTAAGCAATAAACAGTTTAAATAACTCGGGTAAAGTAAATTTATTTGTATATGAAATTACACCGACTCTTATGACGACGACGGAAACTTTACCGCCATATTTATAAAGATTCGATTTCTGTGAGCAGTCACGGTAAAATATCCACAACGAAAAAAAAAAAAAAAAAAAAAAAAACGTTGCTTTATAGTTCAATGTCAGATTTCGATTTCAATCAGTCGGAAAAACGCATCCAAAATAATCAGTTAATTTTATAATACTTGAGTATATACCACATCCCAGCGATTAAAGATAAGGGGTCAAAGATAATGCGCTAAAAGTCTTTTTGGTTCGCCATCATTCGCCAATAGCACGCAATTAATAATACTCAAGTACATTAACTAAAAGAGTATGCGAGAAAGTTTCTGGGACACCATTACCGCTGCTTTCAATATTACGAATGCCATCAATGAAGATTCCTGATATCAAACTGATAGATGTCTAGCAAAATTTGAATGGAATTGGCGAAAAAAAGAGGTACAAATTGACTAGTCTATTCTCTACTGTACTTTGAAGACAATACAAATGATGGCATTTTATATAAATAAATAAATATGCAAAGAAATCTAGAGAAGAAACAAATTTAGCAAAATTTAAAAACACATACACTAAGAAAACGTGGCACACATATTATGTATAGAAAGATATCCCTACCCTTTTTGCAGTGAAGTTCATTAACACTATTTCAAAACATATTTGTGGTTACACTCGCAGGAAAAGATCGAAAATTATAAGGACAAAGTCGTAATGAATGGAAAGGGTTAACATAGCAGGGAAGATGGAGTGGAAACGACAGAAAAAATGCCATTCCGTAACCGAAACCCGCCCGTAACTTGAGGCTTTTATGCGTCATAGTAAATGCAGGTGTGTGAAAATATGCGCTCTGTAACCTTGAACTTGACTAACGAAGGGGGAGTCAATGAATGCGCAATCACTTACGACTGACGTCAGAAGACACATATACACTTTTGTGAGCCAAATGATCAGTTTTTATTACGAAGTAAATCGCGAATATATAAAAAGTTAATGAGTTGCAATCGGTTAATCTATATCACTTGTCAACAGCAAAAAAAGGGAAAGGCGATTTCTTACAATTAATCATTTTTATTTTCTAATTGTTTATAAATAGGGTTGATATTCTTTCCGTATTTAGAAAATTGTCATCAAATTTGAGTATCCAAACCTGCATTACTGTTTGTCCTATTTATTTGTTCCATTGTCTCCCTATACTCTGCAGAAAGTCTAAATATTCTTAACGCTGAATTTTTATTCAGTCGGTTTGTATATCAATAAGAGTATTTAGAAATAAATAATACCAATGAAGAAAAGAAAAATGGCCGGATATTTTAGAAGAGAAATGGCTGAAGATTGTTGCAGATTCAAAGTATATTTATTGATCAGAAGTTTCTACTATTAATAAACATGAAGTGTGTATGTATTGGCTCTCTGACCAGGCCGTTGAACTTACAGCTACCAAATTTGACATATACATAATTTGGAGGGTAAAAATTTCCACCTAAGAGCGATTTTTTAAATTTTTAATTCAAAGTTCAGTTGAATTTTGGAATTTTATCGGCGATAACTTCCAAAAATATTATGGTAGAATAATAAATTTGATAGCAAAATTTTAAAAAATTGGCTTGTTGATGATGCAAATTCAATAGTCGTGCGAATTTTTCCTGAATTTTGGGAATCTTTGGGAAAAAAAAAAATTTCTCTAATTTTCTCTAATTAGATTGCTTCCCTGAAATTGAGACAGTTTTCATTGTTTCATCAAATACTGAATCACGTGATTTTCTTCAAAGAAGCTATGAAGAAGTATTCTGTCTCATTTAATACCTGTGTAGTTTACAAGACAAATAAAAAAGTGAAGTTACAATATCGAGAAATTTGGAAGAGAGATGAATCTGATATTACTTTTTTTAATATTGCTATGATGTCATGGGACTAGTCTCCATTAGAAAGATTCATATACACAATAAATGAAACTTCAGTAGGACAAATAAAATAACGTCAGACACTTTGGGACTATCATGGATATGAGCTAATATCGAAAGGGTTGATATGAATTCAGTTATAACCAATATTCCAGACTGGTCACCTGAGGCGACTAGCAGCTAATAAATTTATGCAAATAAGTATTTGCCATTCCAGCCCATCATGAAAAGGTAGAATGAATATTTTCCCAAATGTAGACTGGATATTTGAATAAATCTTATAACATTGAATGAGCAATTCTTGCATAGTTATATAAATTTATTTCGTGTATATCGGAAACGGCTCTAACGATTTGGATCAAATTTTCTATTTAGATTAGGTTTTGCTTCTTAAGTTTATCTGTTTATCTTTTCTGAAAAAAAAACGCGATTCTAAGCATAAAAAACATTTTTGATAACTAATTATTAAAGCTTTTTTCTGTCTGCTCTCATGCTGACAATGTCATATAGCGCCCCTCGGATCCGATTTCATCATGGTAAAATTTAATGAGTTCGTAAATGTAAGTAATGACAGATAAACTGTAAAATGAGTAATGTAATATAGCAGAGTGTTTTAAATAACATGTTAAACTAAGTGCATTCATGATTTTTTTTATTTAATTTACCAGTTTATATGCAGTTAAGATGTAGGTTAAAAAACAAAAAATGCCGAGTGAAGTTTGGTCTTCCAGATATTGAAACATTGTCAGTAAAGACAATTGAAACAATTTTGATTCGTCATTATAGTTTTAAAATGACATGCGCCCAATTTTTATAATTATATAAAAGAATTAGACTTGCATCATTTTAATCATTATTTCTCGTGATCATTTTATTAGAATGTTTTAATGTCATTGATTTTATTAATAAGAATATGACAAACAATTATTCATATACGCACTTTTTTTATTTATTTAGCACTTAAATGCCTCGTATCAATGCTGTGTAACCTTAACTATCAGTGATAACTTAGCTGTTAATGGTAACCTAAACTATAGATGACTGGGAAAAAATATTTAAAATAATGTTTGCATAATGTGCAACAAAGGATACATAATTCTCCTCCCCACATTTAAATATGTCGAATTTACAAAATTATTTCGAATTTTCAAGTAAACAAAATTAATTTAATATGAAATGACACGATTTGACTTCATATTGAATATTCATATTACTGTAAAGTGTATGAAGCAATAATTTCAAAATGCGTGAAAAAGATTTAAAATAGAATAGAATAATGAAATATAATAAAAAGAATACAATAATGAAATAAAATAAAAAGAATAGAATAATGAAATAGAATATAATAATGAAATAGAATAAAATAGAATATAATAATGAAATAGAATAAAATAGAATATAATAATGAAATAGAATAAAATAGAATAGAATTATGAAATAGAATAAAATAGAAAAATGAAATAGAATAGCAATAGATGAAATAATAATGTAATTTGTTCGAGCCTTGATATAAGTAGAGATATCGGATTAGTTAGATCAATTCCGAATTTTGATTCGGAGAATAAAATTTTCCGATTTTTATACATATAAAATACCTGATGTTAAAGATTTTAACATGATAATTTTTATAGTCTAATATACTTTATTTCAATTGCTCAGTAAAAATTGTTCAAAACATTGCATAGGTAAGCCACTGAATTTAGAGCTACCAAATTTGACAAATAATATTTTTTTTTGTGGTGGGTATTATTAAGTAATATGTAATAATATATAACAACTTCAAATTTGATGCAGGTGTATATTTTAGGTGATAAATCTGAGTATTCAAATATTGTTTATCTAGCTGTAACATTTTATTGTTACCGTGTTTATTTATACTGGTACATACAGACAGACTTTCTCGGAATAGGCTAAGTTCAAATTTTGATAGAAATCTACAAGTTTGATATAAAAATCACATACCAAATTTCCTCCATTTAACTGGGAAAAAAAAGTATTTTTTGAGTCATCATGTTCATAGATAGATGCACATAATTCCACAACCACCCCTAAAAAAATGCTTCTTACACTCTAGAAAACCTAAAATGTAAAAATTCGTAAAACTTTCGAATTCGATTTTTTTAACGGTTATAATACTTTCTCCTTATATAGTTCGTACACAAAAAAGTTAAAATAAGCTCTTCAGTGATGCGAATAGTATTTTCGAACAATTTTTCCTCCTAATTTTAATAACATTTTCAAAATATTTTTGAGTACATTTTACAATTCTTAGCGTTGCTTTAGTTGCTGAATTTATACTCTTGTGCGTCACAAAGATAAAAAATTCCTTTTTTTTTATACCTCATACGTTATCGTTGCCATATAATTGAAGATAAATCTTAAAAATAAAATAACGATTTATGCGATAAGCCTAACACATTATCAAACGGCAATACTTCGGACTAAAGGTTCAGATTTCCTTTCGGATCCCTTTTTTTTCTGTTACTTTCTTTTACAATTCATAAACGAGAAATAAAATATGACGCCAGTCAAACTAACTTCTTAACTGTTTCGCACTTTTTATTATCTCATTACAGATGACACTTTCCATTTCTGACTGGAAAAGTACTTTCTAGCTGATACAATTAAGTGCTTTCTTACAGATTCGATTCAATTTCATATGATGTTTGAGAAGCTTATGAATGCTGTGTGAATTTGTGTCAGTTTATAGCGTCTTTGAATGATTTAATTTCAGCTTACAAATTTGAGGCGCGATACCCATATGACGTATGAGCACTGTGATTAAGGAGATAAATGTAATATAAATAATTTGACAGTTCGCTCCAAATAAAAATCATTACGATTATAATTAATTGAATTCGATTAGTCAATATAGGAACGAAAACAGATTCTTCCCGTGTTTTTAAGAATGTTAATATTTATTTTAAAATATCCTTCGAACAATGCTTAATATTTATTTTCAAATATTCTTTTAACAATGCTTAATATTTATTTTCAAATATTCTTCTAACAGTGCTTAATATTTATTTTCAACTATTGTTTCAACAATGCTTACTATTTATTTTTAAATATTCTTCTAAGGATATTAAGGTTTATTTCCAAATATTCTTCCGATCACTAAAGAATATAAATTTTTCCTATATTTTTTAAGAATGCTGAAGTTAATTTTCAAATATTCCCAAGTTGTTAAATTAATGTAGATTCTTTCTATATTTTTAAGAATGATACAGTTTATTTATTATATGTTGCTTGAATATTGTTCGAACCGATTAAGAACAGAAAGCTTTTAAACATTTCACTACGAAATGTAGGTTGCCTTTTATAATCACAACTACTACAATAAAAAAAAAAAATAATAACACCGATTGTAATCATGGCCAGACGATTTGCGTAACATTTCCGAAGAAGGAAAATAAAAAAAAGAAAACCACTTAAGTTCGTACCAGCATCAAAGTAAACACTTTAGGGATAAAAAAAAAGTTTTCAATATATTATTTTACTCAAATACTTAACAGCACAAATTAACCGATATTGTTATTTAACAGTTTAACCATTTTCGTCATGCTCAATGTATTAAATGGATTTGTGCTTTCGAATATTTTTCGAATCGGCTGTTGAAAAGATTGAATTCTATTGACAAAGGTCTTTCCCACGCTTTCACAAAAGAACGCCAAACGTTTGGGACAACATTGTTTGATTTTCAAATCCAGCGTAGGGACTTCGTAAAAATTACAAACTTGTCCTTATGAAAATATAGTGCATTTTCTATTCACACGGCGGAATAGCAGTTTCTATAAAGATTAGAATTCATACAATTAAGATCATAACATTTAGCAACTGTCCTAACAGTCAACAGTTACATGCCTAAGAACGAAATAAATCTGTAATCGTTTATTTAAATTAGGATTTTATATTTTTTATGTGTTTATTGTTTTAATTATATATATATATATGTGTGTGTGTGTGTGTGTGTGTGTGTGTGTGTGTGTGTGTGTGTGTAACATTATTTGTTGTGGAGCAGAAATGCAGTTTGAAGACAGTGAAGAGACTTGCTATTTCGTGACGTCGTTTTATTTCATTTTTAAGAAGCAGGCATATGTACAAGCGATGAGCACACAGGACGACACAGAGAGGAATGAGGAAAAAGCTCTTGGACATTTTATCCCTGGTCTCATATAACCTATGATTTTGATAGGGAAAACATTTCTTCATAGCGCTAATATATTAATAAGACTCTGATAGGGATTTCTGACGCATGTCAATCACATGTAAGGGAAACACAGGGATCTTTTAAAAAGAATGTGCTTACTGGACAGTTTTTTACCCCTTCACGCCGAGCGTGTGAAAGTATCGGCGTTTTGTCCATTCAGCGGTATTTTGCTGCTTCACGCGGAGTGTGGGAAAGTTATTTTAGTTCAGTCAGTAATTTAACAAAGCTTCTCTTGAATTAATTAAGTAGAGACAGTGGAATTGGATCACGAAATAAGAGAATATTTTAGAATAAAGTTACTATGGGCTAAATTAAGATAAAATCTTGAAAATTAATTAAATTGAAATTAGAGTTAAAATA
>JAPMOR010008634.1:1072922-1134106 GCA_026543865.1 Argiope aurantia
GTGTGATTTTCTACGAAATAATATCAGATAATTAAAAAAAATATTTGCTAACAAGATTTTGAACTATATATATATATATATATATATATATATATAGTCCAAATTTGCTAACACAAATATTTTTTTTAATTATCTGATATTATTTCGTAGAAAATCACACTATATCGTCCACCACCATATAATAATTATCTTGAAAAGAGAGGCTTCAATATATTATTCTTAACAAGTATTATTACAAATATAAGCAATTATATGTATACAAAGGATTTCAAACAAGTATGGTAAACTTAACAGTAAAAGGTGGAGAAGAGGTATATAGATGATTCGAAATCATATAATGTAGGGTCGTTAATGCCTTATTGTGAAATATTGAATGCATTGTTGAAGAACATTGAATAGAAATTAGATTTCAATTGGCAATTAAAATGTTTCACTGGAAATTTTTGGTACGTTTTTAAAGCATTTCCTAAGAAAACCTATCTTCATAGATGAAAGGAAATAATTGATCTTTTTATAGCAACCCCAAGTTCTACTTGAACTCTTCGAAGAGCATATTCTTTAGTCGGTGTGCCATACAGTGTGGTTCTAAAAAAAGATGGATGCCATTTGATGCTATAATAATAATTAGTTTCAGTCACCGTGGCGTAGAAAAAGTACCTGGAATAAAATATGATTTTTTTTCATCTTCACTGGCTTAGCAAAGATAAATGTAGTCCTGTGCATAGAATTATTTTTTCGCTTCTGCTTCAATAGCAACGTTAAGAACTGCATGCACAGTTAACGTTTTAATCTCCATGGCGTCCCAAGAATTTGTATCTTCCTCATCCCCTTCCAAGTCACTACACCACTGACCAGCTTAACGAAGTGTAAGCGCCTCACTAATTTAAATTGTTTAACTGCTACTAGAAT
The DNA here is from genome assembly GCA_026543865.1 of Argiope aurantia. Lineage (NCBI taxonomy): Eukaryota > Metazoa > Arthropoda > Arachnida > Araneae > Araneidae > Argiope > Argiope aurantia. The sequence goes on from JAPMOR010008634.1 coordinate 1,073,832, forward strand.
ATAATTCAGCAGAGTTCACACGAGACCAACTATTGCACGCAATGGAAGTTCACGTCTACCTCAGGAACAGCACGTGACCCCCAATGGGACAATGTCAAATGCTTGTATCATCGGGATAACTATTTGCCACTGTCCCCTTGCAGTCACGTGATCTTCCTGATCTGTCCATTGCACGCAATAGTTGGCTTCGTATGAACCCTACTTAATAGATAATCTAAAAATGTTCCTAATAATTTGTATATTTTAAATGTTTGAGTTTAGTTACTAAGGTTAATAGTTTAGGTAAGTGAATAGGATTAGTTTAATAGTTATATTCTAATTAATCTTGTATTTTGTAGTCTCCTTTCGAAGCTTCATAAACTCTGGCTCGAGATTGACTGAAATTCTGAAACGTAATCAGATGAAGGTAATGAAACAAACTGCTAATCCATTCTTTAATTTTTACTATTTCATCATCGTTAAGACATTTGAACAATCAAAAAATGTTTATCAGGCTCACATTAAGATGAAATCGAGTCTAAAATCAGATATAATTCGATGATGAAACAGACTTTGCTTCGAGACCATACTAACCAATATCATTAAGTATGACACATATTCTAATCATATAAGCATTTTGAATATGTAAAGAAGTAACAGTGAAATAGAGGTTGGGTTTTGATTTCGAAGACCAAGAATTGCAACTACAGCTACAGATCTAACCAAATTGGCACATATATGTATGAACTTCATGCCATTGAAATTTTACCACCTGGTAAAATGATGTCGGTATAGGTGAGAAAGCGCCGGGTCTTGATTTGTATATTCATCATCCAGCATTTCAAAGGCAATAGAATGCATACAAAATGCTGATCCTATGGATGGATCATATATAATATAACACTAACGTACGAGGTACAGAAATCAAGTTTATTACAAACTGTCGAATGGCAACAGCCAAATATAAACAAAACATCATACGAATTTCAGACTGTTTCATTCATTGAGCATTTTTATAGCTGCGCTGAAACAAACACTTTGCTTAGCTAATTAATGGAGCTGCAAAATATTATTAGAAGTGTTCTGAAGATAATTCGCCATGTCATCAAAGAGAACATTCGATAAGAGGAGAGAAGATATAGAAAAATTAAAAAATGGGCCTCACATAAAAATTTTAATCAAGTGCAAAAATAGGCTTAACATTGCCAGATAAATAATCGTGGAAATTAAAATTAATGTCGGCTTCTCCCCAAGCCTGTCAAAATCGTCGAAAAACTCTAAAAGTCAGTTGTATTGAGAAATACTAACAAACGACTTTTAAAATTACCACGATTACATGTGGCAAAGGTCACACCAGAATTTTTCAATTTCGTCTCCCTTATATTAATTTAAAATCTAACCTTGATCGTTATGACTTGCCTACGGAAACTGATACTAACATCTTCCAAAACAATTACAGAAAACAAATGTTTTTTGTATTATCTTAAGGCTGAACAAAATCACCTTTTTAATTATATAAATTTCTTTATAATACAATTTTCCCTGCAACTTTAATAATACTTTTAATTATTTTTGATACACTATCTGAAACGATGTTTTTCAATGCTATGATGGAATTAAAATTCTCCAAAAGATTCAAGAACGTTCTTTTGTAATCATTAAATTCATGGTAAGATTTTCATTTCCGCTTTTACTTTACAATGTATACACTTTCTAATTTACACTTAACGGTTTTAATTTAATTCTTGTGATTTAGTCGCATCAGATTAAAAAGTAAAATGCATCTCATAAAATTAATTTAACAGTCTAAAAACTTAATCTATGCAAACAAAACTGCTCGCCAAAGGCGGCTTGTTTTGTTAATTATTGATACAATGCTCTTTATGTTCTCAAAGAATAATCTGTAACCAAACTATAAGTGTCCGTTTATGAAATAAAAGAACAATTTACTTCTCCAACACTGTATATTTTATTGAAATATTACGGCAAATATTTGAATCAATGCATTTTTGAATAATTATTCAAATCTATAACAAGTGTAAAAATACAGATAGCAAGAACAAAATTTGACGTCGTGGCACAGAAATTTACTGTTTCACGACGATGTTTCCCTTTCTGATTAAAAAAAAAGCAAAAACAGAATCTTTAAAATTTCGATTCACAGAAATTTATAATTACCAGTTAACCAGGGTATAATTCCATCTTATATCAGTTCAATCTCAAAGATGAGTTAGTTAAAACGCAATCAATGTTCAAGATATTAAAAAGCTTAAAACTACTAAAAACATTTAAAATCATAATTTTTTTTCTTCTTGTCTTGACAATCAGAAGAATCCTCACAACAAATCATTAACAACAATCACAGCAAGTTAAAAAGGCATATGATAAATTAATTTAATAAGTCCTAAAATTTATAATCTGTACAAAATCATCATCGTCTAAATTTTATTTTAACATTGCCTTTATCCTAACGTCGATGGTTTGGTGATCCTTTGATTTACATAGGTTCTACATGTAATTGTTTCAAATCATAATTTTGATTCTCCCATGGCTTCTGAACCTGATTCAGGCAAATTCTTGGTGAAGGGAATTTTACAAAATCCACATATTGCTCTGCTACACGATATAGAGCATGCCAGCCTCCTACTATGGTAAAATAAATCTCAACATAATTGTAGAATACTCCAAAAGTTTCATCTGCTAAGCGATGCACTTCATCTAGATCTCCTATTTCAGAATAAAAAATACTAATGTTTAAGAGGAACGCACAGTAAACGATAAATTCCATAAGGGGAATGTTGCCCTTGAATGTTCTTTTGCAGAATTGCTGCAAATAAGATACACCTTCTTCACCATCCTCTATTTCCAAATATCTACGCAGTCTTCCCTCAAATTCCTCTGCATGTCTCGCTCGATATAAGATAATCGCATCGCCGAAACTTTCCTTAAAAACCTTTTGGGTGCACCTTTTAAATTCTGGTGGTGTAATCCAATCGCATCCTAATATAGGAAGAGCGTACGCCAGCAAATCATAGGCGAAATCCACAAAAGCATCGCCAGTATGGGTCGACCTTTCTACGAAATTTTGAGACATTTTCAGATGCACGCTTTCGATCTACTATATTTCATGATCCAGCACAAATTACTGCTAAATGATTGATTGACTGATTGATTGATTGAAAATACTTATTCAGTTAAATTATCATAAATTTATGCACTTTCATGATTAAAACATACTGTTTGGATCTCTTGGGGAGACACGTCACAATCATCAGCTATGATCAGATGCTACCATGCTAAAACAGCGTTCACACGAGATCCACTACTACGCCCAATATAAAGGCACGCTTACCTCAGGAAAATCGCGTGACCACAATGGGAAAATGGTCAATTATTGTCTCATCTGGGCAACTATTTGCCATTGTCCCATTGCGGACACGTGATCGTTCAGAAGCAGGCGCGATCTTTTACAGCGCACCATAGTTGGCCTCGTGTGAGCGCTATTTAAAGCTGGGTTCACACGTGACTGCAATGGAACAAGGGCAAATAGTTGTTCCGATGAGAAACCATATCCTATTGGGGTCACGTGATGCTCCTAAGGTAGGCGTAACCTTCCATTGCTCGCAATAATTGGCTTCATGTGAATCTTATTTAAGAAAGGCTGATATGCAATACTCAGAAGTCCCCCAAATGCATATCTATTCATTTCTATTTCGGAATTTCTACCCATTCCATCACTTTTCTTTGAGTTTTCTACTATGCAATGATTACATTCATTACTTGTTAATATATCAGAATATTTTAAGTATTTTTCAAAAAGGACATAGATATATGATCTGGATTCTTCTGGATTCTAACTCATACTAGCTGGAGTGGTCTCCATGAAGCTTTCTCTTGTATTCTCCAACAAAGGTCTAATCCCCTTTTTACCGCATAAAATTGTGGAACTTGGGTATGCCTTGTGAATTCCATGCATGGCATTGGCGAATGATATTAACGCAACATTGATCTTTAGCGTGAATCTAGAATTTTTATTGAATTTGTCATCCAAATATGGCCTTTTTTCCCGCCAATTAAAGCGGAACTTTACCATGGAACTACAGTCGTAGTCACAACATCCCATATCGAATTTCATTGATTTAAATTCTTGATCCGAATATATATTTTGTGCACCTTTTTTCCCCACCAATTAAAACCAAACTTTCCCTCGAAACTGCAGTTGTAATGACAAGATCACATATCGAATTTCGTAAATCTTAAATCTTGAGTTAATTTTGAATTTTTGAATTAATTGCATTTACATACAGACGAATGTACAAATCAACAGATAATCAACCCTTTGATAGATTTCATTCAAACTGTCATAAGAATCTTCATTTCAAATGCCACACCTGTTTAATCAAATTTTATTCATTCAGCTCTTTACGCTTTATAGTACATAACTTGCATGTACAGGGTGGTTATAATTTTGCATTCTACAAAGCAAACGGGCGAACGGTTTGCAATGAAATTCAGTTTATTGATTACACATAAGATGTGCTCATGGAATTTTGAATAAAAATTTTTAGTTCCAAATGTCCACCAGAGAGCGTCTTTTCCGGGAAAACATTACATTTAACGCAATAAACGACCAAAACGGAATAAACAATACTAACAATCCAGAATTATGAGTAATAAAATGAGTTATTTTATTACTCATAAAAAAAAAGTTCTGGAAAAGCTATGAGTTCTGGCAAAAAAAAAATGTCAAGCTTTGCATGCTTGCAAAGAGGAAACTTTATGCAAAACAGGGTAGGGTATGAAGCGTTTGCAGACGTTGTCATGTTTAATGTCGATGTTTCCAGCAATAATGATGATGGTATCTTTAGTTGAACGCGCGTTATTGGTGAAGCTGCTTTACGAAAACAAGGGGAATGCTTCTGCTGCAGTTCATGAATTTCGTCGTGTAAAGAACCTAAGCGTGGACCAGTGTCTACTAAAGGTATCCAGAACATGATTAAGAGATTTGAAGGGGCGGGGACATGAGGATTTTAACCTGGAAGTGGCCGTAAACCTGTCCCACCGTTATTTATTGATGCCGTGAAGACAGCAGTTGCCACATAAACACAGACATCAGAGTTTAGAAGCAATAGCCCAAGTGTAGTTTCTCTATACAGGCTATTCTTATAGCACTGTCCGAGAATTGCTCAGAAACATAATGCACTATTTCACATACAAGAACCACCAAACCCAAGAACTACTTGATTGAGACAAACCACAACGTTTCTCATTCGCAGTCAGTTTTTTCAGCAGAATGACTGTTGATCTGTTATGGCTTGGAATATTCTGTGGAGCCACAAGGCTCGTTTCTACTTCAACGGGACAGTCAACTCAGAGAATTGCCGCATTTGGGATAGTGAAAATCCGCGGATGCACACTGAAATTCCCCTACATTCTACGAATGTCACTGCCTGATGTCGATTCGTGGCGACATTCATCCTTAGGCCATTCTTCTTTGAGGAAATAACTGCACGTTGTCCTGTCCTGTCACATGTTCCGTGATGGGCTGTCGGTTCCAGTCGATTATTGTGCCACAACTATAGCAAAGATCCTAATGGTCCTTACATCGACCATTTTCATGCATGGTTCGATGATAAAGTGATCAGAAACTAATCAATAAATGTTAATGTTTTGTATTCCGTTTTGGTCGTTTATTTTGTTTAGTTTAATGTTTTTCCGGAGAAGACGCCCTCTGATAGACATTTTGGAACTAAATATTTTTTTTTCGAAATTCAGTGAGCACATCTCATGTATTGTCTATATACCAAATTTCGTTGCAATCCATTCCTCCGTTTGTGTTGTAGGTTGTTGTTTATAGGGGAAGCTTAATTATAAACACCCTGTACTTTGTATGTTGATCGGACAGCTAGACAGATAGACTGTCTCTAAATTTATTTCGTTCAAAACAAGGTAGAATTTTTTTTAATTGGTTTTCAGTTCATATATCACATTTTATGGGTCTAGCTCACACTGTTTTAAAGTTATTGCTTTCACAGACAGACACATGGACAAATAGACAAACATAATCAAAAATATGGTTATTCGAATTAAGAAAGGAGAACTTGGTCTCCAAGTTCAAGTCTCAAGAAAACTTGGAGACTTGTCAAATTCTTGATTTTAAATTTTTTGTTGATTACAATACCTTTTCTTTACTTCATATAAGAGAAAATGAAAATCTGTCACTTTCAGAATCCTGTAACTTCAAAATCAATTTGTTAATACACCAAATCAAATAAGAAAGACTACAGAAGTTTTATTTTATATCTGAAAATGCATAAGGTAAATATTTTTACTTTTACTGCCATCGTATTTACTTTATGCCATTTTTTTTGTGTGTGTGTGTTAGTGATATTAAATCTATAAAAATCAATACGATATAAATTTATTTTAAAGCATTCCCAAATTTAAAAATCAAAATTAAATCATATAATTATATAAATTATAATTCACAATCATTATCATATAATTATATAGTAATTATATACTTTATAATTATATAATAAAATCATAATCTTCAGACTGTTGATTTGTTAATGAAAAAATTAAATGATTATAAAATGATTGAGTTTTATTGCAAAAAAATAGCAAAACCGCCATAAATTTACAATAGAATAATTAAAAGTCAGAAATGGAAATAATCAAATAAAAACAAAATAAAAGGCTCTTTTGTTCCACTCTCAAAGCTTCTAGCAGTATAGCCAGATATGGCTCTTGCGCCAATAAACCAAACCAAACCAAAACCAAAGGCTTCTTTTATTTGGCAATTTTGAATTTATTTTGGTTATTGTTGAAATCGCCAAGGAGACTGCGTAATCTGCAATCAGATTGTTATTTCATCTGCCCTAATATTCATCTTTCATTTACTTTCTGCCCTCGTGAAATCGTTCACTTTGTTCTCCTGTATTATCGTTACAGCTTCTCAGATAAATGATTGAATGGCTATATTTAGATTATGGCCATTAAATTAAATATCTCTCTCTTAATATATCCTGTAAAGAACAAAACAACCTAAGAAGAAACAAAAACACTTCTGAAAATTTACAATAGCTTAATTAAAAATCGAAATGAGAAGAATTTAATAAAAACAAAAAAAAATCGCTTTTTTCGACTCCGAATTTTTTTTGTTTGTTTGTTTGTTTGACTTATTGATTGAATTTTGTTAACAACTGATTGGTTTGGTTAATGTTGCCTTTCCTCTTTGTTTACAAAGAGGTAAGGCAACAGTAGTTTTTCCTACATTTGTGTACCCTACCTGTCTGGCATTGGTCTTCATTAAAGATTTGCCTGGCAATGGTCTGTCTTTGTCTTGATGAAACTGAATTCTGAAGTGCGGGACTCTCAAAATAAAAATCTGACCACTCCAGGGCTTCGTCCAAAATCCACAATTTCAATCAGGAGTAAAAATAGCACTTTATTAGAATATGTGTGAAATTTCTTGAGAGATACCATTCCCACTGGTTTTTATTAGTGTCTAAAAACAAGGATTCAACCTCCGAGTTTGTCGCCAATATGGTAACCCAACGAAACGATCTTATAGCATCCCTAATGCTGCTTTGTTTACTACTTTTTACAGTGGTCGAGTTGTACATTAACTAAAACTATTTTATGAAAAATGTTAAATTAAAAATAATAAAAAATATCAATTAAAGATTTTAATTTAGTTTTGTATCATAATTAAAAGTTTTTATTGCTAATAAGACGCTAATGTTATTTTTAATGTGAATACGAACAAAAAATACTTGTTCTTTTGCAATACTTAACTGTTGGTATGCATTTTAAAAATCATCTGAATTATTAATAAGAACTCGTCTGTAATGGAATTTCTTGCACTTTTCGCAATTCTTTTTCTGATCTGACGATTTCCTTGATAATTCGTAATGTCAATAATTTTTCAAGTCGCTAATTGAGTGGTTAATGGGATGGCAGGAAATATTTTGAACCTGCAGAATGGATGAAGGGTGACTGATATATATATATATAATGAGTTCATTAAGTTGGGAAACGGATCCTTGTTTGAAATTTGTATGGGAAATGGTTTGATTGCTTCTTTCTTTTCTTTTGATTATGTACTGTTCCTGTTATCCAGAAAATCCTTATATTCAATTAGCTAGCGAAGCTACTATAATCCCGCTCCCATTGCTAGCCAAACCGTAAGATGTTTTTTTTTTTTTAAGTTAAAAAAATTCTGCCCAGGGCCTTCTTCAGATGCCTTATCAATAAAAATCATAATTTTAATGCGGAAAATGGTAACTGTAACTGTTTTGCAGAAATGTTTAATTATTTTGTCCATCCTTATTGGCGACTTGGCATCCTTGGTGCAGGAAGGGCACACTAAATTACACTTTCACCCAGGATTCAATTTCCTTTTACATTTTCCAAATATGTGCCGGAATGTACCCATTTGAAACTGAAAATTAAGAACATAACTGCAATATACAACATAACTGTAAATTAACATCCCATGCCAAAGAAAGATTCTATTTATTCCCAATTCTGAACCATGGACAGGAAAGAACGATACCCGAGTTTGCGACCCTACCTTCAAAACTGTTTATATACAGTAGATAATATTTTTGAAAAATTAAATGGTTTTTAACGTGCATATGTTTTAAAAAACCATTCTTAGAAAATATTGCTTTTTTTTGAGAAAATTTGATTATTCCGATACTTACTTTTAACAAATGGCTTCTTAGGAATTGATTACTATCAACTGCAAACAGTGGCAAAAATTAATCAAAAAAGATTTTCAGTACACATGAAATATAGAAATTTCAATGTCTTAAAATTTATTTGAAATATTCTCAAATAGTAAGCTGTATAAATTCCATCAAGGTTTATCTAATTAAGGCTATTTTAGAATCTATTTCGTAACTTTGAATCATGCCAGATGATTAGAAAACCTAAGCCTTTAAACTTATTAAAATAATTGAGTTCAAAAATAAATTAAACATTTGTTCAGTGATTTCAATGAATGATTAACTTATTAGATGCAGATTGTCATATTTCAAAGTATTAGAATACACTTGCAGTAAAATGAAAAATACCCGTCTAAAAAAAGGGAAATATACAGCATCAAATAAATAATTTATTTAATCCTTTGAGCAGTATTTGGTTCAATTTAAATCGTTTAGGTTTTCGAACAATTAACATTGAATGAAATATAAAAATATGTTGACAGAAAATTTAAACATGCAGTTTTTTGATGATATCTCATTTTATACAAGTCAATTCAGTTTCTTTAAAATGTGGATTCTTATCATAGTTTTCTTAGATAAAATAATTCAATAAAACATGTCTTCAGTCTCTGCTTTTTATCTTTTAAACCATCATAAACAGTCCTACACATTAGACATTAAAATCAATTAAGAGATGTTAAAATATACAAAAGTTAAAAATCTCTAAGCCTGTTTTTGCTAAGAATTGCAACAGTGGTAAAAGCAATTGGATAGGAATTTAAATAAAACTTAAATAAAATTGAGTCGTTTGATTAACCATTTAAGTCTTCTTAAATGTTGTCCTAAAATTAAAAATTGCAAATAAAATTTTTAACTCACGTTCTTTTCTATTTGCGTGGTCTTTTGGCTTTATAAAAAGTTGAATATATAATTATTCTGCATGGCAATTTTAAAATCTGCCTGTATCAAACACTAAGTAGATCCCAGTTTTCTTCTGTGGCAGTTGCAACAGGATTATTTCGAGGTTCAGTGGTTACGTACCTCTCGTATTGTTTTGCCACTCGATACAGAGAAAACCATCCTCCTACTATAGTGAAATAAGGCTTAATATACTGGTAGAACACGTCTGCAGTATCGTCTACTATATTAAACAGCAAGTCTGGATCCTCTAGTTCCAAGCAAATAAGAGCCATATCTAGCAGGAATGCACAATAGGCAATAAACTCCATAAGGGGAATGTTGCCCTTGAATATTTTTTCTTGAAAGCTTGCTACATATAATAGAATATCGTCAGAAGTTTCCATATCTTTTATTGAAGTGAATTTTTCATTAAAATCATTCGAATGTCTCTCTCGAAACAATATAACCACATCTCCAAAACTTTCCCTGAAAAGCTTTTTTGTCCTTCTTTTAAAATCGGCAGGTTTTTCCCAACTGTATCCATATTTAGGAATGCTATATTGCAGTAAATCGAAAGCAAAATCTACGAAAGCATCGCTGGTGTGTGTTGACCCTTCCACTAATTTACGCAACATTTCCAAATTTTTTAATAGTACACTTCTAGAAATGTTTATACGCTAATAAAAACCAGATCTCTGTCAAATTATAGATTGAATAAAAGTATCAACACAGTTAAACCATGATTAACTGTCACCCTAAATATGTTACAAATTAGACCATGACATTATACGGTAGCTTTACGATATTGTTTTGCATACTGAATGTCAGACAATATCATAATAATGTCATTGGGTATTTTCTGCTAATAAAGTTTGGTTCCCTTTCTAAGAGCATCGGTTTGTGAGCTATATACAGAGAGCACAGGCCATGATCATCCCGAAGCACGGACCAGATGTACAATCGACCATCCAGCCACCACTGAACGAAACATATAGACCGAATTTGTAATGGCAAACTGCTTTCTTTATCATAAATCGCCGATTCACCGAACTGACATCCTTCCTCTTCATGGTGGTTGGCTCCCAGCCACTAGGCAGTCAATTATTGACCTTCTCCCTCATTTTTCCGTAGACTTGTCACCCTGTTAAAGGAGGAGCAGGCCACTGCTTTAAGGAAGTCTTCTCTAAATTCTCATTCTATTCTCACAACAAAAGAAATCCAAACACTTTAAAACTTTCAAATATAGGTGAAAAACTGACAATTTTTAACATTATGTTCTGCAGTGTTTAAAGATTATCTGGTGCCATCAGCACTGTACTTAAACACCATTTTCAACTTTCAGATTCTTTCTTAATTCTGAGAATTCTACGCATTCCCTTAAATAACGATAAGCAGCTCTAATTCCTCTACAGAGGTATTTATTTTTCACCATTCTTCCAAATCTTTGAAAGTATGAGGAAAATCTCCCTTGTCCTGATACAATTTGGATTATTAATGGATGGTATATTCTTATGTTTTATTTCTTGGTTAAGAATAGAGTCATAAGTTACTCTTCCTTTTTTTTAGATATATACTATCTGTCAAACAATTGTAGTTTTATTTCTTCTCTTAGTTCACATTAAAAGGCGCCATTTGATTTGTGGACAATTACATCACCACTCTCTTTCTGCGCCGCCAACTTTGCACTCAAAGACAGATGTTATCAGGAGAATGCGTTAAAATTAAATTTAAATTTCTGGTGATATAAGATCAGATTGTGTTGTTAGATCTCTATCTGAATTACAAGCTGCAGTAAGATAGTAAGAACAGGTCTTGTTTGAACCCCAATAAAATGCAATTCATTTAAGTTCTGAATTTAGTTATGTAATGAAATACTGATGGATTATTGCTTAACAGAAAGCTCAACCATCATGGCAACAGCCAGAAAACAAACAGAAAAGATAGAATAAAAGGAATTATAAAATCATTATTTAATACACCCAAAATACAAAGGCGAGTTATGTAGACTGTTCCACAAGCAATTTGTTAGTTTTGCTTCCATGTCTTTGGGATAATGATATCAAATGCAAGATTCGAAATTATAATATTTGTCTTCCACAGCCAGATCCATCAATTTAAAAAGTCGATTGAAAATAATAATAAATAACACTTTTGTAGTTGAGTTTGTGTGTCCTATGACCAAACGATGTTCTTTTACTTATTCACTTTTGAAATTCGACATCACACACACACACACAGAATATGGACGAAAAATACAAAAGGCAGTGTTCACACGAGGCCAACTATCGCACGCAATAGAAGATCCCGCCTATTTCAGGAAGATCACGAGACCTCAATGGGACAATGGCAAATAGTTGTCCCGATGTGATAACCATTTGTCATCGTTCCATTGGGGCACGTGTTGTTCCTGAGGTAGGCATGGCCTTCCATTTCTCGCAATAGTTGGCCTTGTGTGAACGCTACTTAACTCTTGAATACCAAATAACATTCCGTCTAACAAGGAGCGAGTTGTGAAGAATTGCATAAGTTTTTAAAAGAACAGTTTCATCAAGATAAAAAAGAAAAGTAACTGCTCGAAATTCTAAACTTTGAAGTTGGAAGATGAAAGTATATACAGCGGCAATCAGTAAATAGCATTAAATTAACATATTTAGAGAATGATTTACTATACAAAAGATAATTACAAATAATGAAATGATGCGAAAAGCTTTAATCGCGTTAGAATTTCCAATATATCATTGGACAACTCAATAGCTTTGTTAGGTTGATATTCTCCTGTGAGTGAGACCTTGTTTGCATAGGGACAACTCCTTGTCGCATTAGGTCATGTGATACAGAGAATCTCGTCAACAGTTCTAAAGTAGGGTTTACATTCAGCTAGCTACAATCCATCCAGGATGACCACTCATGAGCAGAAACTATACAGTAACAAATACTTGTCCCGTAGAGGCAAGAACTCATTATTGTCCGCTCTTTCAGCGAATACATAATCTTCCTTCTGCGCATGCGTAATCTTAATGGAATCTTATAATTGGCCAAGTGTAAATCCACTTTAACATCAAGGACACACCCACGCCCAAAAAGCGCAATCTGCGTTCTAGATTAGTCTCTGCTGTTCATTGCCCCTATGTGTGTTGTGCTTGTAGCTTTATTGTTAAAGGGGGTATTGTTTGCTTCAAGTGCTTTGTTTCATATTGCTGCAGTATTTGTCTCTGTTAATAAAGTTTTGATCAAAGCAGAGCCAAAAGATAACTCTCAAAATATCTTACAGATATGTCGACTCATAACGGCAATGCTTTCACGGAATTAATCCACGACTTGCTTCACTACACTCTGCCCAGGTATGGATTAGAATGGGAAGAGCCATACATGAGGAATTCCATTAAAGTTTTCAGAGAAGAGTTCGGAGAGGCAGTCATCTTGTTTCGGGAGAGACATGCAAATGAATTCAAGAGAAGAATGTTAAGAATTTCGGGCATGGAATGCCCTGAGGGTGTATTTCAATACATAGCACTTTTTTGTAAAAGCACGTTCAAAGGCAATACCCCTCTCATGGAGTTATTCATCTTTTGTGCTTTTCTCCTAGATCTGACCATTTATTGCATCCATCTATATAGTCTAGAGTTGTATATAGAAGTAATAGATGATATATCCGCAGTATTCGATGAACATGTGCAGCAGTATTTTACTGTAGTTGGGGGATGGTACGCCCTGTACCACGTGGCAGCGCAGTACACCAGCTATATATGCCTTGTAACAAAATTAAATTCCTCTGCATTTTCTGCAGTGGAACGTGAGGAAGTAGACATTATTTAGATGCATGTAAATTTAAAATTCCAAATTTGATGATCACTGAAGAATGTGCGACTATGTAGGCAGTAGATATTTTTACATTACAAGAAACAAAATAATTTTAAAAGCTGCCTTATTCCCTAAGCTAAAATTTTAAGATATTATTAAGTAAAAATGTCGATTTTTTCCCCTCATTTATTTGATTGTTTATCGCTTTGGATGAGTACTCCAGCTATGCATCTGTACCAGATGTAATATGATTATTGATGACATTGGAATATTAATAAAGCAGGGCAAATACTTTTCTTTTTGGAACTAATAAACATTTTATAAAATCGAACATCCACTATATGTATTAAATTCATGGAACTAAAGGGACATAAATATAAAGTCGGCTTCCATAATCTTGAATATTTGGGTTTTCTGTCAAAATGCGACGCATACCTTTTTGACTGTATCTTTTCCATGAAAGACTTTCGGTATGAGACTCCATATAATTTTTGATTCACATTACGTAATATATGTTACTATTATCTTTTAATGTTTTATTCGTTAAACATACTGACTGAAATGTTTGCCCAAGTTTTTTAATAAAATATTTTCTGGAAGACTGAGTATTGTTATTAATTAATGAGTAATTTATTTTGACTTGCCACTAAGTTATTCCTTTATGTATTGAAAAGATGGGCATATGCTTGGGGCATTACATAATCATCATGTATTTCAGCAGTTTCTCTTTTCGTATATATGATGGCACGTTTCGTGCATAGCTCTGTAGAATAAGGAATCGAGCATTTTAAACCTTTTGCTTTTGACCAAATGGGTCCAAATTTTAATCTGCAACTTGGTCATCAAAACCATACGCCAAATTTATCTAGCTTCTTTTATTTTCCAGTAATCTCGACAGACAATCGAGCACATGAATTTGGTGCAAACTTTTATATAAATGTGAATTTCAATAAAATTTATTCGATTAACTTATTACGTTTTAAAATTATATTTTTAAAAACGGACCTATTTTTAAAAATGATTTTTCTACACAGTGACTTATCGAAATTTCAAGATTTTTTTTTTCTTTTTTTTCCTTAAACTAAAGTAGAAATGGAGATGAAAGCCATCTAGCGGATACCTCTCAGAACTAAATCACTCAATGATTTCAGGGTAAGATTAACTTATTCTATCGTTATAAAAACTTAAAAACTTTCCAAATCGTCTGCTATTTCTTTTAGATTTAAGATGCAAGCGAAACAATTATTTGGTGGCAGGTCTCTTCCTCTTACACAGATTTCTCAATGTATCCCATTCGTGAAATGTAGTTGACATATCTAGGTGTTCCAAACTTGCTTTGATCAACAAATGAAGTCTCTAATTTATCACGGATATATTTAGTTCCTCTAAACTAAGTGGGACTGGTTATAGTAATAGCATCATGGAACAAAAAGTTGTTGGTTATTTACAGAGTAGAATTATGGTAATGTTTTATGAGTAACGCTGATCATCTAACTATAATTAAAAATTCCAGTATTCTTGCCATTAGGATTGCGATTAAGCTTGATTGGACTAATTACTCCCAGGCACCGCGTCAGAAGGCAATTTATTTTTAGCTTAAGTTAGTAGTATAATTAGGGTAGGGCAAGGCAAAATAAGCTGCCTGTATATCATTACAAGAAGAGTTCAAAACTATTAAGAATTTAAAAGAACTATCTTCCCCCTCCCCCAAAATTTAAAGTCCATAGAGTCTTTTTAAAAAATGATTTCTACCAAAGAATTAATACAGCTTTATCTTTTTACAGCCTTATCTTGGGGTATAAAAAGATAAGGCTGAATGAAGTTATTAATATTATTCTAATCAGGCCTTATCAATACCATTTTGGATAATTATTTTCGATTCCAATTTTGTTTACTCCGTTAACAGGGGAAAAAAATCAAAATTCCATATAGACAAATGTTTTAAAAATAAAATCATAAAAATGCCTCACAGCATTTATCAAAATTTAAAAATATATATATGAGAGTTTTTCATACCATATTTTTCTCTTTCAAGAACTCTTTATTTATTTTTTAATTCACATCAAATATGAAAAGAAAGGAATAGGAATAATACATGAGCAAGTTAACTTGAAACCAAGGGGCTAATTAATATTTTTATAAATGAGCCTCACGTCTCCTAAGATTGATCTTACTCGCCATCAATCTTTGGATAGCTTCAAAGCAGCTAAATTAAATGGACCAAGATTTAAACCATCGTTCGTTTGAAGTAGCATAACCAACAAACTGCAAAGTGAAGTAAAAGCGAAGAATTTTTAGAATCAAAGTATTATCAACAAAGCATCTAAAATTGTATTATATAAACCAATAAGAATGAAGGGGTTTATTGACCTCTGGTTAAGCTTTAATTTAACTTTGTTCATATTTAAAGATAGAATTCTACAATTGATTGTTCATTCTCTTCCTGATGTATTAGATTTCTCGAATTTTGTGCAGTTGTGTGTTCCCTACAGCATATTTTAAAACTATCAAGACTTAATGATCAGTTAATATAATTTCATAACATTCAGATTCTATTTGAAAAGCGCCATCTGCAGGAGTGGTGGTGGTGCTATTTCGAAAATCCGGAAGAGTGCAAAGCATAAAATTCCATATAGTTTCAAATAACTCAGTATATAAATGCGCTATGTATACATACATACCAGGACCCTTTCCTTAAATCCCCTGAAAGAACAGAAAAAAGGGAAAGGGGGCGAGAGAAGAGAACCAAACAAATTTATTATCTTCAAAATATGGTTACTTTTCGACATAAATGACATGAAAATTCAGCAATTTGTCATATCGATTGACTAGGTTTCTGCTCTCCTCTTTGAAGAATGTTGTCGTTAATGTGAGCCAGTTCTTCAGGGAAAAGATGAAAATCACTTGGTTCTAAGTCTTGCTCACAATGAAGGTGGAAAAACTATCGCAACTGAAAACTTGTTCAACTAGTTAATAAAGCGATTTGAAAGAAACAGGGAAGGCTGTAATTCCAAGCGACCAACTAGCTTATCATCCTGCCAAAATTGTTACTTGGGAAGGTGAATGTTTAAACATCCCCACACCATATTCTTTCTATAACTCAAGAAATCTCCCGACTAACGAGAAATTTTTGAGGTGAATGAGATGATGGTTAAGGCGAACAATTTTGAAAGTAAAACAAAAGTTTTTATTTCAGACATGAGAAATTGATACTCTACAGATTATTACAAATATCGTCTCTTATATAGGCTAATATATAGGTATATGTGAAAAAAAAAGTTGGAAACGTTCCCCACACTCCAAAGGAATGTTGGGATTCATTTCAAATCACTGCCGGCAACATTATTCGAAGAGAGGGTCGGAAATCTGTTCCACAGACGTTTGAATCATCACAGCAGTTATGTTGAAAAGTAACCATGTTCATAAATAATTTTTGGTAATGAATTCATTTTGTTCACTACACATTTTTTTTTTTTCCGTGACCCATTGAAAATTGGGAAGGAGGGAGGACGTCTCTTATATAAACATATTTTCAAATACTTGCAAAATGTAAAGTTTAGAACTTCTTTATGATATTAACCAGATAGCATTATTTCACAGTTAATTCACTTTTTCAATATTTTTGATCGCATTAATTGCAGAGCTAGGTGCTTTAAGTTCTGGAAATTGTTGCATTTATTTTTATTTATTTGTTTGTTCCCAGCAGTCTTTGGAAATCAGCTGGTTCATCGGGATTATTGGTCGTAAACACTTTCAATTTAGCCTCAATTGTTTCCTCAACCAAGGTTTTCAAATTTAAAGGAATATGCAATTCGAATTATTTTTGAAGCCTTACGTAGCTCTTTTTGTTGTGTTCTGCCTTAACTCTGTCATTTGGTCTAAGAGCAATTGAGCAATTTTTCCAATAACACATTAACCGCTTAATTGTTTTGCCCGAATGCCATACGTGCATCGATTTATCGAATTTTGCTAGTTGTAAGCAAAAAATAAATCATTCATAACGATTATAATTCAATATTAAAATTACTTCTAATACATAGATAAGTCAAGTATTCAATGGATTTCCATTTGAATCAAAATAAGAAAATATTCCCAAAATAGAAGGTGTCATTTTATTAGATAATAAAGAAAGTAAAACAGTTCAAGGGTTAACTGGATCGAAGTATGTTTATAAATAGTCGATAAAATCAAATCAACTTTGATGTTTAGTATATTACATGAGTATATTTCATTAGTATATTACATAATATCTAAGAGGATTGTTTAATAAAAATGTCTCTAATTCAGTTTTAAAAATAAACATTCAGATAATTGCAATAAGAAAAAAGAAATTAAATCTAAAAATGTACGATGAGATAAATTAATCCAACTACTAGTATTAGTTTGAAAAAAAAATATATAGATAAAAATTACAGATATTTTATAGATATGAAACAAAAATTGGACAAGATTCAATTTTTATTATCATTATTATTGCTTTATTCCCATTTTAAACCTTAACTACATTTGCTACAAAATTTTAAAAGAATTCCAAAAATAGTTCTGAAGGCAATGCATTAATTAGAAATCTATTCAATATGAAATACTTTCATATCTTGATTACCAACAACAGAAAAAAAAAATCTATGAAAAATCTATGAAAAAATCTATTTTCAATGTAGTAACAATGAAATTAGTGTAGTGCATAAAATGCACTTTAAAAAAAAAATCTTGAAAATTAATTAAAGTAATAACCACAAAAAATCAGTTGAAATTAATTTTGTTGATCATCTGAAAATGAATAAGTAGGATTTAAAAAGAAAGATTTAACACGTACGAAGGCTAGCAAGCAAAATGAAATCGGGAGTAGAATCCAGAGTCCCGAAACAAAGATTATGTTAACAGTCCAACATATTTCCTACACCTCCTATTTTCAAGTGATGAAAGAAAGTAACCAGTGAGAATATTCTCTCCTCAACTTCCTCAAGCACAAAGATAATATTCGGCATTACTTATTTTTATGGTCCCCGGTTTACTTGGTGATTTTTTTAATCATACTAATCTCAGCAAGAACCATTTTACATAAGATGCCAAGATGGTTGCATTCTCGAGTTTACTTGGTGATTTTCAGAATACGGGAGGATGGAAAATCCAGTATTTTCAGAATTAGTAATTAGCAAAATAAATTAGAAAACTTTTTCCGAAATAGAAGGGTAAATATGGATAAGAATGCAAGACATCTGAAGTAGATAAATTTCATATATGAAATACTAAACTGCATCTTTGCAAAACAAATATAGATTTTTAAAGAATTATTGGGTACCAGTATGAAGGTTGATTTATCTACAGTATGGCGAAAGATTACTGTAGGAGAAACAGCAGGGTAAGAATGGCAATCCACAAACAGTTAAGATTTGCACTGAAGAGGAAATATTTATATTGGGTTAGTAAATATCAATTCTGGACTGCTCAAGACTGAAATAAGATTGTAAAAAACAATGAAACGGATTTTTTTGTGCAAGGATTTCGATCGACCATGTTGAACGAAATGTTGGAGAATCCATCAAAGAATAAAACAGTAATCTAATAGTATGGTTGTGTAGATGCAATTCAACTATCAACTTTTAATATTTGTATAGGAATTGAATTTGGAATGTTGCAACCCAATCAAACTCTTTCACCTCTTTAGTTACAACCATGCCTTGATACAAGAGGGGGAATACAGAAAAATAAGTGTAAAGTGAATATCTAGTAGGTAAAATTAACACATACCTCGAAATAGATTCATTAAAAATCATTTTTAAAACAAAAAGCAAATATTTGCATTGGGAAGGGGGGGGGGGTAAGAACAAGAAAACTATAACCTGATTTTTTTTCTTGTGTACTATCAAAAATTTACTTTAAAACTGGATATTAACAGTCACTTAAAACCAAACCAATGTAGGCGATGGCATTTCAATATTCATCGTCAATGCGAATAGTTCAAATTAGTATGACATGATTTGGAACTACGGATATCCAATCATTGCTAATTTTATTTTAGTCTACTTTTATCATACGACTTGGATTGGACATTCATTGAATACAAGTGGCAAGGCATAAATTTAGAGTGCATGAAGTGAGGAAATGCAGTGTATGTCAGGAAGGAGCTCAGCATTAAAGGTTACAGTAAAGCATGCATGAAGTACACATGACTAATCAAAATAAATGAGTACACACAATAGCATTGAGCATTTGTAAATAACCAACCTAAATGGATTAAACAATTAAAAAAGGATAGGAGATAGCATGGAATGATTAGTTTTACATTTAGAAAACCTATGGTTCAAATAACATAAATTATTTTTATATAGAAAGCTTTTTATTAAATTCATCACGATCAAAACTGATTGCAACAAATTCTTACGAAGACAATAATAACCAGTCTTCATAAATTACATTGACACACTTTTGCCATGATTTTTTTTTTATGTATGCATGTGCATGTAGATTTGCATATCCAACTTTGATTACAGAGAGAAGCAATCAATATCACATTATGAATGGGAAAACTTGATTTTCTAAAGAGTTAAAATATCCTATATTGTGATTTAAAAATTAAAGACAGGAAATGTGACATTTTGAGAGGCAATAAATATTCAAATCCAAAAATTAGTCAATAAATACACCAGGATGGAAATGCTTAAAATATGTTTTATTTAACAAAATTATTCACTATGACATAAATTCTTTTCAGTATTTCAAAACGCATTGTTAAATTAGAACACATAGTAAAATAAAGTAGTGAAATTCAAGGGAGGATTCACTGTACACACCAATTACACAAATACAACCGTATGAATCTCGGGAGAAGAAAAAAAGTCCTCTAAGAGGAATCTCAAGGAAACGTGTTGACTCCTTTTATCTGGTTCTGATTGGCTGAAAACCCATACTGAGAGTTATCTGGAAAAGAAAATTTTTGGTTGACATTTTTAAATGAAAAAAATTAAAAAATAACTAAGGACTACAAATTAACAAAATTACATTAAAAAAAATTTTACAAGCAAAATTTTAAAAATTTCAGTCACATTTTAAGCTATACTACATAATTTATTACAAGGGTTCTTACACTAAATGCCAAGATCTGCTTGTGTATCACAAGTCAAATTTTGGTAGATTCTGATAATTTCAATGCTTAAGTATAGTTTCATGATTTTCCAAAATGCCATAGGGTTGTAAAATCCATATGAAAACAACAAAACACATTATGTAAATAAGTAACCTGCGTCGTATCAGACCTACCCACCTTTATAGCAAAAAGAAACTTCTTTTTGCTATAAATTTTCAATCTTTTGTCTTTGTCTTCTTCAGACTTTGTACAAATTTCAAAACGGTTCATTATTCTTTATGTAAATATTATATTTAATAAATATTTTTTCTTAGCAAAATTTCTTTTAGATATAAAACTACTTTACTGGAGAACAAGATCTGTTTGTCTCAAAGAAACAGACCAAAAATGAAGGAGGTTGTTATACATTAGGATTCTAAATGTCAGCTGCAAAGTTTGAAAGTTAGGGAACTGCTGAAAATTTAAAGTGAGTTCAATAATTTAAAATGGATTATCTTGAAACAAATGTTTTTAGAATATAAAATGAGGAGGGAATATATTTAAAGTAAAGAGGAAAGGGGAAGAAATTATTTCTAACCCTTAATATTTACACATTTTTCAATATGTATCTTAAATTGCATTTTAAATAAAGTAGAATAACTATTAATTATCTGTTACATATGGGAGTATGTAAAACAAAGTAAACCGAAAATTTTATATAGTACTAATTAAGATGTGTACTAGCAGGTAACTGCGTAACTGGATGATATGCAAATATTAATCGTAAAGCACTGGTTAAAATAATAGATTAGTAGTATTGGGTCTTAAAGTTGCAGATAGTATAAGATACTTTAAGTCCACATCAAAATGCTTCGCAAAAATTCATCATTTCATAATCTTGCAAAAATGGAGTATAACAATGCTGAAATGGTATACTAAGTTGTGCAAGAATATTGAAATTTTTGTCTACAATACCAAAGATTATTTAAATGGAAAGTACCAACAGAGTACTTTATGTAATTTACATGAATTTAATCAGTGACATGCCCTATAATTTATCATTTATTACATGGCAGGAAAAAAAAATAATCAAATGTACTATTTTCATATTTTGCACCAAAACTATGTATAACATTCTGTTGTATAACTAATTTATGATCACATCAAATTAAGTCTTAAAACAAAGAAAATATAACAATTTTTTTTGTACTTAGTATATTTTTAAATCAAAAAAATAATTAAGAATTTCACACAATATTTCACTGATCAGAAACAACATTGAAACTTTTCACAAAGAATGAACCGCTTCAAATACATGAAAAAGATTACTAAGCAAATTTTATAATTCTTTACCTGTGAAAGGTGATAAATTGAGTCTCGGGTATTGTAACCTTTGAATCTCTTCTGGTCTGAATTGCTGAGCAATTGGAAAATTCTGAGGACTTGCTGGTCTATCTGTAAAGTAAAATGAAATGTGGCATTAATATACAACCAAAATCATATTACTTTAATATTATATTTCCTACATGAAGTAAATATATCTCCCATGCCATCTATTCACTTGAGACCAATGAATCACATGTTACTTGAAATTTAAAAAAAATCCATAGCTAAACATTGGTTTATAATAATCATACAAGTACATAATAACAGATAAGGCAGGGCCTCTGAATAAAATTAGTATGTTGGTCTAAGTTTTATCACACAATCTTTCTTTTTTAATGAAATATCACTATCTGTTGAATTATTTAACGATGATTTGCCGAATACAGGTTTCCAATTTCAGTGAATTCTGGAATTTTTTTTATTAGATAGTGTATAATCTATTGATTTCTGGAAAAATTGCTTTTCCATCTCGTAATTATGTTTAATATTTATATTTTATTCATGGTATTCTAAATGTTTTCTTAATATCACCAGAAAAAATTCATTTATTTCATGGTAAAAGATATTTTTTTTACACAGGGTTCCACGTATCCACTCTTCTTCAGCAGATATATTACTGAATGAACAGTTTTATAATAACAAAATTGGTCAGCTTCAAAGAACATCAGCACAATGCAGATTATTTGTCACTAAATCCAAAGACTTATACGACAATGTAAATATTAAATGGAAACAAAAGAAATTGGCAAAAATATACTTTTATCCTTTAATTTGGTATATAAAAATATGGTTATTCAAAAAATTTTCTTTGTGCAATCTTCTAAAGATTAATAATTATCCTACAGAACTACTTTTATAAATCATGACTAAATGCTTTAGAACTTAACCCATTCACTGGCATACTCCAACTGACCATGCAAATTCCACTCCCACTGTCAATTTCTATTTCAAGCAGGGAGTTAGAGATATAAAATGAGAACATTCTTATTGATAACTTGTTTTACATCCTGCACCTCTCATTTTAAACAGAAATGGATCTGCCAGGATAGAAATTGCATATGGGCCGTGTCAGTGGTGAAAAGTTTAAATAACCAAAAGTATCATAGCTCTAACTGAAACATTGCTTACCTTTTGTAACAAAAAATTAAAATTACTTACACTTGGATAAATTTGGACTTTGGAAATTTTCGTAAGTTGGCATCCATTGGGCCTGCTGATTCATATTCATGAATGATGCTGTACAAAAAAATAAAAATAATAATGCATAAACAATTATAAAAGAAAAAAAATATGAAGATAATAAAAATGTATATTTGAAATGACAATATCAATGAAGACAGAAATGAATTAGTTAAAATTGTATCAATCTATTCAACAAATTTCCAGCACACCCTCATTATTGCAGTTTCGTTCGATTATCATCTGCTTTAGAATTGCAGTCAGATAATGAAGATATTAACACATTCGCTGCCACTGACGCGCTGGCGCGTCAGCATGGCGCTACCTCCCATGCCGGCGAAGCTCTGGGACGACGATCGAGTATAATAAGTAAACTGCTTTATTTTTAGTTCGGATTTGTAGATTGAACGATGAGGTTTTTGAGGCACGTTAGTGAAGCATTATTTTTATATTTTTAGTGCTTGATTTTTAAATTTTGTGTTTAAATTTTTTTTATGTGCATTTTTAAAAATGGCGGACAGTACAAGTATTGCAGGACCTTCACAGCCCAAGAAAAGGAAAGTATATAAAAAACTGACTAATACCGAAATATTAGAATTACTAGAAAAGAGCGATCTTTCTGATTATGACAGCATAGACGATGAAGATTACGGTTGGGATTCTACGAGCGAATCGGAAGGAGATAGTGATGTCGCTGTGGGTAACTTAGAAATGTCGGATTCTGGCACAGAAGATCGACAATTACCGGCAATCGGACAGATTGACTGGAAAACGGATTCAAGTTGCATGGTAAGTCATACATTTACAAAATCCGAGTCCTTGCTAATAAAAGGTTTTTCTTTTTTTCTGGTTTTACTATTAAAATATAAGGAATTTTTTTAATCATTAAAACACTTTTTTTTTTAATTCGGCTTCTGAGGATGGATATATAAATTTTGGTGGCAGCGAATGTGTTAACTGAGAACCATCCTAAATCTCTACGCCACACTAACAGAAGGATTTGATCAATGAAAAATTTAACAAGCACCAGACTGCTATGGATGCAACAACACAGCATGCAAAATCAGATCTTGAACTTCTGGTTCAACTGATATCAAACCACAGATATACTCCAAGTAAATTTAGTGATTCAATTTATTTGTACAATGATGATTGACAAAACATATTTTAGAGTTGATTCTAATTCTATTGATTAGAATATTTTTTCTCAAATTATTTTACAACATACTATATAAAAATGTTAAGAAAATTTTCAGCATGCTAAAATAACAATCATCAAGACAGAATAAATATTAAAATTCAGTTTATACTAACTTCTCTAAGATCATTAAACATATAATTTCTTTAGCCTTTTTCTATGACAGACAAAAACATAATATTAAATATCCCTTCTCTTTCATGTATTTTTCAATGGTTTGAATATCTGAATTTCCACTGTTTAGTGTTTTTACTTAGAAAGATAAGAAAAATATTTCAATTAGTTATTAACATATTTTTTTGGGGGGGGGGAGGTTCTCTTACAAATTCTCACCCTATGGTAGACCATTTTTTTAGTAATTTGTATACAAAAATTTTTACATAAAAAAGCTATGGAACTGATTTAATAATTCATGGAAAATCACATTTGCCATTTCACAATAAAGCTGTGTCAGTAATTATTTCTTTAAAATCCTCAATATGGATGTGGAAAGTATTTGACAACAAGTTAAACAGAATGTTTGTTTGTTTTTTCAATTTATTTGAAAGAAAATGATTTCTATACTTATGAATCTCTTTAAATTACATTAATTTTCCCCTTAATGCTAAAATACAATTGAGCATGCTTCAATTTTTTAAAGAGAAAAATGTGAATAAAGAATATTTACGGGATAAATTTTGTTCCTGTGAAGTAAAGTGCTGTTGTGGCAGAATAGGCATATTCTCCAGTCTCTGACTTGGCATATGTTGAGAAGTAGGTACAGATCTTGAAGGAAAATCATGGAATGTTTGAGCAGGCTGGAAGGAAAAAGAATCATGCATTTAAAAACATCTAGAAAACTCTTAAAGTAGGACATTCTAGCATTTGCAGGAAATCTAGTCTCCAGCTATCTAGCAATAACATTAATATCCTGCAATTTTTATTTTATGGAAATAATTTTAATCACCTATTCTATGAAAATAATTTTATTTACTTTATGAAAATTTAAGATTTTCTCAAAATCTAAAAACTGTCGGTAACGTACAAAATGATCGGAAACTGTTCTACTGGTGCCAAACAAAAGCATCCACCTTGATTAGATGAGTAGGTGGTATAGTATCAAGCTGAAATGCTACGTGTTGAGAAGAAAAAGTAATTCTGATATTCATAGATATATATTCAATATCATAAAAAGGTTGTATGTCAAATCTATCAAGCATATACTTAACATATGCACACAAATTGTTTTATGCAATTAATGCATTGCTTAGGATGGGTAACACAAACTTAGCGATATTGAATATGTTAATGCCAATTTATTTGTTGAATGATTCATTCTACATTACTTTATAATCATTTTGCAGGCACATTTTGATTTTGAATTAAGATCATCCTTGTTTAAATAAACCATACATGATTTTAGATACTATTGATATTTTATAATGTTGTATCCCATATTTAAAATGCTATAACTCATGGTTCTAGCTATTACATCGAAATTTAACATGCTTTGCTGTGTATGGTTTCAGATATTTTGAAACAACGGTATCTAAATCCAACATTTAAGGACATTACTTAAACAAAAATTATTTTAAATCTCATCTGAAAAATCATTTTTACAAATTTTAATTTATACCTTCAAACCCAACACAATTTTGAAATTCCAATAGTATCATGTTTAAGTTAGGCAAATTCTGAAAACGATACTAAACACAGGTTAAAAATAAAACAGGTATAATAAATTTGATAAAATAGAGATTTTGTATCATCTTTAAGTAAATTTCTAAGTCAGCAGGCAAGCAATTTAATCCCAGCTTTCTAGACATATCTAAATTAACATCTTTCCTCAAATCTTAGTGAAAATAATTATACACTAGCAAGAAAACTAAAATTTGAAATACTATATTTCAATAGCTGTTGATATAATAATACCATATATGTTACTATAGTATAATACTTGAAAAGTTAAATGCTGTTTAGACACCCACAAGACACTAACTGATATTAAACTATAATAACTTGCAATGAGGAATTGCTTTCTTATATTACATTTCAATTATATTAGCTACTAGTTTGTATGGCAGCGTGTTGCTGCCATAGAAGAAATAATTTTGGAATATATGTGCGATTAACTTCAAATGACATGTGCCCTTTACTGTTTGTCTTTTGTCAATTTTTAATTAATATTAAATAATAGAAACATATGAAATGATTTGTTTGTAAATATTGTTGTGTTCAAAATATATGCTAATAATTGTACTATATCTATAACCTTCGCACAAATGCAAGAAATAAGTTGGTAAAATTTTGCATACAAAAATTCATTTTTATATATTCAATTTGTGATTTTCTGAAAGCCAACAGTTACTTTTTGATGCATCCATACAAAATATTTAAGCGGTAGTAGACATTTAAAACTGATAACACAATGAATAGTGTTCATTCTAAAGGGAAAATTAAGAGCATTTTACATTTTTGAAATGATCTAAATGTCAATGTTTATAGTCTACCTATTATCAATGAATGTGATGCAAAAAACATTCCAAACATGACAAAGCAAACAACCAGATTTGGTGGTACCAAATTTGCAAGATAGTTGTCTTTTGGATAGTTGGATGTCTCTAATAAAGGAAGCTTCAAAATTCAAATTGGATTTTTAATTAAAATTAAGCAAAATGTTATCATTTTTCATTAATAACTTATCTTTCCCAAACAGCATCATATAATTGCACATTTTTTTTTACATTACTTGTAAATTTAATAAATAAGCTTTTTATTGAAATCAATTTCATTATAGTGCCATCTTTTAAAAAGATTTTAAATCATATTTTACAAAACTCTTAACTGCTCTAGCTACTGCATTTACACATACATGTGCTGAAATAATATTAAATACATTTTTATGAGCAAAATATTACTGCAATAATTAAAAATGAAACTGAAATGGATGAATCTAGCTTACAGCATTATCAAACCATACATTTCTTTAATTGTAGAAAGTTTCAGACAATTCGCTTAAAATTTCTTATTTATTTTGCTCATTTTTTTATAAATTCTATACTCAAAACAGAAATATGGCAAGTAAACTTACGGGAACTGTTCTAATTTGTTGAGGTGTGAAACCATTTGCCACAGAATTATTACTCATAGACTGATATCTTTGAAAGGGGAAATTTGGTCTTATAATACTATTGAAATTTGACAGATTGATCACAGGAGACATCCTATTAGAGGTTACATTTCCTGAAAGAAAGAAATTGAGCAAAATTTTCAATAAATAGATTTATATATAATAACTTGAAATTCAAATTATACTAATACACTATCAATCAATAATTATTTGGATGCTAATGCAAATGAGGATATCTGTGGCCCTGATCTATGCCATGTTTTCTGTATTTAAATATCATGCAGGAAACCGCACTGGCATAAGTCGCATGCAAGATGTCACGAAATTCAGAGTGGTCTGACTTCAAGAAAGGCATAGTTGTCGGATTTCATACAAATAGCTGATCTTTAAGGGAGATATCAAGTGAATTAAACATTCCATAGTTGACAGTGGTTTTTGTGATTAAGAAATAAAAGGCGAGTTGCGATTGTCGGAAAGGGCCATGACCCGGCAGACCCATGAAACCAAGGAAAGGAGACTGCCAAGTGGTGTCCAAAGAAATTCTGAAAAACCACACTAAATCAATGACCCACATGCTCCAGGAGTTCCAGCTAGCCTCTGGGACTGCTGTTTCGATAAATACCATCCACAAGGAAATGGAAATACCATCCATTTGCTTGGATTCTATGATCATGTTGTCGTCTGTAAGCTTTTGATTTCAAAATACAACCACGATGTTCGACTAATGTGGTGTAAGTAGCATCAATATTAGGCTGTAGATGAGTGGAAGCAGGAAGTGATGAATCGAAGTTCAGTCTATCAGTTGGATGGTAGAGTTTGGGTTTGGCCTATGCATGGCGAATGCCTTTTGCCAGAATGCATTGCCCAACAATAAGTTTGGCAAAAGTTGAATTATGGTCTGGGAATGTTTCTCGTGGTATGGACTAGGAGCCTTGATTCCAATTCATAGCAAGTTCAATGCTAACTCCTATTGTACTAATCTAGACAACAACGTGCTTCCTATGCAGTAGCAATTTTATGGGAGAGATTGTTACTACCAGAATGACAACACCACTTGTCATGCTGCGAGGATCACCATGGATTGGTATCAAGACTATGGATTGAACCGACTAGACTGGTCTGTCCAGAGTTGAATCTTATAGAAATCCTCTGGGACGAGTTGGATCGCCAAATTAAGAGGTACAGCAATAATCCAAAATCAGTGAGAGCACTTGCATTTCTTCTCCAAGCCGAGTGGAAGAAAATATCGCTGTCAATCATTCAAACACTTGTGGGAAAGCATATCCCGGAGAAGGCTGTAATTGCTTCAGGTAGAGGCTCCACCAACTATTGAATATGAATAAATTGTGTTTATCTCTTTTATCACGTGTCCAATTACTTATTGGTAGATAGTGTACTATAATTATTAATACTTTTGCAAGCCGGTGCAATATTCTATGTTTTTGAACATGTAGCAGCAATATTCTATGTTTTTGAACATGTAGCAGGCAAATTCAATTTTTTTAATGCTAATCATTTTTATAATATATGAATGTTGATGTGAATAATCTAATAATTAATTCAATATATAATGTAATAATTTATTATTGTCAACCATACAAATGACGGCCTGCTTTCAATGTTTGTTCTATTTTGTGATAACAGAGCAATGTGTAAGTGTTTTGTGATAACAGTGCAATACAAAAGTAAACATGTCACTTACTAGGCTCATAACCAGGAGAAGCTAATGGTTGCTGAGAGGATGAAAAAGCATTGGCAGCAAAGCCTGGTGGTGGAGGATTTCTAACTCTTGGCATGAAATTTTGTGGTTGTTGCAAGTTCTTCAGTGTTTGCATCACGAAACTATTATATGGTGTTGGCTGCTTCACGGTAGAGGTGTAGACATTTCTTGTAGGTGCATGATTATGAGGATTTTTCTCCTCAGCCGTGATTTTTTGCAATGCATCCAATGATAGCTGACAAGGATCAAAACCTGGAAAGCAGAAAAAAAAAATGCAGCTCACAAACTTTCATGAATATTAACTATATAGTAAGTTTAATTTTAAGGTATAACATTTTATATGATAAAAATTCTAAATGGACAAATTCAGAAGGTGCTAAATTATTTCAAATTCTGCCAAAATAAAATTTTACATAATCTATTCTATTTAGAAATGTGCTGCAGAAAAAAATTAAATACTAATAAATTAGACCTTCTGAAATTAAAGAATAAAAATTCTACAATTTATGAAAAAAAATTTTAACTGATCATTTTTTAATTTTAATTTCTTTTTAAACTCATTTTAAAAACATTCCATAATTATTTGTTTTAATTAAGATATTTTTCAATAATACAACAGGCAAACATTTGTAAACAAATAAAAATAAGAGAATGTTATTTTTATAACAAAAATAAAGTTCATAAATAAGTTATATCAAATGACAATAGCAAAACTTTTTGATAATAGATTATATTTTTTCTTCAGATATTGAAATATTCTATAACTTTTAACTAAAAAATTCACTTTAAATATCCTTTACACAATATGAGTTAATCTCAATGAGCAAGTCAATATGAATCACTTCAGTATGAAAGATATCAATTATCACGAAAATTACATATGTCTAAATTCTAATTAATGAATACTATAAATAACAAATAAAACTCAAATTTTAACTGCAAATATTTCAAAAGGGAGAAATATCCAAGTTTATAAACATCAGAATATTGCAAGTTCGCAAGTCCAGTCAAGTAGAACAAATAAAATGGCTCTTTAATTAAAAACCATTTGAAAGGTTATTTTAAAAGAAATCATAATCCAATTCAGTAATCAACTTTAAAATAATCAAAAGTTTAGTTGTTAAAATCAAGAAAGAGAATAAATTATGAGCTTTTATACTTTGATTAAAATTTTCATTAATTAAAAAGGAAAAAATCGATACGATAAAAATTACACTTTAGTAACTAAGGTTCATAATATTGAATGTATTTAGTTGACCCTTTAGAATATAGATACATAAACAGATACAAAGAAATCAACTTTTATATCCTTGGGTTGAAATAAAATATGTTTTTGCCAATTAACATAGAAATTTGGAACAGTTAATAGTTGCCAAGAATAACTCAAATTTAGAAACTGGAATAGATAGTGAAATTTTGTGAAGCTCGACTATTTGAAGTGAAAATAATTACATCCAATTTTTTCCCATGTGCCTTATAAGTACATTCTCCAGGCAACATAAAGAAACTTGCAAAAAAAGAAAGAAAAATCTACTTTCAACTAGTAACGAGAAGTAATTTGGAAACTAAAAATAACTAATTATGAGGCCTTTTTCTATAGACACTATACAAAATGATACTCAATTTATCCATTGATCTCCCCCCCCCCCCCTTGCCCACAAGCTTTTCCAACCTTCAAGCATTCACAGCATAATTACAAAAATAAAGAAACTATTACAAAAATAATTAACAATTTTTTAAAGTATGAAGCAGCATCTTATCTTAGAAATATTTTATTCCAACAAACTAAAAGTTAAAGTAGTTTTAAGCTCAAGCATACTAAATTCATGATTTTAATTTAATGATTTAAAAAAAATTTAAATATAAATATTACAATAATTTTCAAGGCTATATTGGAAATTGTGGCAGAAAAATATATATATATTTTTTCTGTGGCAGCAAATCATGGCTGATTTTAAAATTTGATAGATTTTTTTTTATTTAAAAAAGACAAAAGAATGAATTAAAAAAAATAATGACTAAAAGTAATCATTCTTACCTAAATCATCGTCTAATTTTAAATCTTCTACCATTTCAGTTAAAGAACTGCTAGTTCCTAAAAGAAAAAAAGGGGAAATTAACATGAAATGCTCGATTAAAAAAATGGGATAATATTTCACAAGACATCAATGATATTTTTCCCAACAAAATTTCTTTATATAATTCAAAAATATGAAATTTCAGATAAATACTCAAATTCAAATACTAATAATTTAAAAATTAATCGCAGCTGATGCACCAAAATGCTATTAATGTAGTGAAATTACAACTTGAAAAATAATGCATGTAATCCATAAAAACTGATAGAATTATAGTAATATACTGCCTTCTATGCTAGAAGCATAGTTAACTATATAAATTAAAGTTTTTCTCCTTTAAGCTTAATAGTAGATCTGAATCTATATAACTATTTCAAATTAAAGGTTTCCGGATCTACAAATAACAATTGAGCCCATCATTAAAATATTAAATCTATTTGATATTCTGCAATTTTCTTGTTATCAGATACAATGAAATAAATTACTGCACATGTGGAATTAGGGCTCATTATAACAGCACAAAAATTTAATAAGCTTGGATATTTACAATGTATAGCTGAAAACAAGATTAACTGAAAAATGATTAAATAATTTTTTTCCCCATATATCACATTTTTAAATCTGCTAAAATATATACAGCAATTTCTTTCAGTCTCATACAGATTCCTGAATTTAAAAAATTTACTATCATAATTTTTAAAACAATCAGTACGAGGCTAGAAGAGTTTATTTAATATATTTTAGTACATTTTAAAAATATATTTTTAAATTATTTTTTTTATTTTTTAATATTGTATGTATGAAATTTTACAATCAATTTTTAATTAACTTCTTAATGAGTTACAAAAGATGACAAAATTTATACCAAACAACAAGAAAAGGAGTTAGAAACATGTTAACAAGATGTACTCACCATTACTACTAAAAGGTGTAGGAAGGGTAGGAAATCTAGCAGAATTTTTCGAATTTAGAACATCTATATCACTTGATGAAAATGATTTATGAATATGATTAGACTGTGAACTTATTCCTTGTTGAATTTCTACACTAAAATGCTGTCGAGTGTCCGATGGTAAAATTTGGTGGTTCTTGGTGTTAATAATAGTGGAGTTATTTACAGATGGTTCTGATAATAAGCTCTTTGGAGTCAGATCCTCTCTCATAGAGATAGAATTTCTCAAACTTTCATCAGAAGCCTGGGAATTCATCTGGACACCGAAGCGATTTTCGAAACCAGATCCATAAATGGAATTTTGACTTTCACTGCAAAAAAATAATTTTAATAATGCTTCAAAAACACTGTACAAAACTACACAAGAATCCCATTAATTCTTGAGTTTTTAATTTGTCTGGTCCATTGAACTTCTTATGAGCATACAATCCATATATACAAGTTACTGATGTATGTGGCACAGAAATCCTTTTTATTACTGTTATAGAATAAGTTTCGAAAAGGATTTGAAAAATTAAAATAATTTAATAATCCAAAATTTTTAATTTCTGCCTTTAAGTGATATTTTCTGTTTGCTGTTAGATGTACGCTTTATATGTTCTTTTAAAAATTATCAGAAAAAATTGTCATAACAAAAATTAAATTTAAATGGTACTTTTCAGTATTGTTGGTATGTAATGGTTAATACCATGTACTAAATGAATCATTATATAAAATTCTACCTTTACATACCACACCATTCATCAACACATTAAATCTATACCCCAGTTAAACAGGTTTTTCAGAAAATATATTCTATTATTTAAGCCCCAAACAAGAATTACTATACAATGACAGCAGCAGTTTATAATAACTATATTCATATTTAATCCTCAGTCATTAAAAAAAAATTCTTCATATTTCACTTGCCTGCTTGTAAAAATATGTTGAAACCTGGATTGTTGGGGTGAATGACTTGGTTCACTTATGTCACTTTCACTCGATTCTTCTTTTGAATTGACTTTTTCAGAATTTGCATTCTCAGATTGTTCAACATTATGTTCTTCTATTACTGGCTCTTTAATTTGGTTATTTTGGTTCGCTCTATAAAGAACAAATCAATATTTTTTTTCAGTAAATGCCAACAACAATACATAGAAAGTTGCAAGTAACCGCATCATGAGTAAAAGGTATAAGATCAAATACAAGTTCTTAACCTAATAAAGTATTTTAAATCACTGGTTTTAACTTTTTTATATCAAAACACCAAGATAATTAAAGAAACTACCAAGTTATGTAGGCGTGTAAAACAACTGATTTAGAGAGAAACAGGCACAGAATTCTTTAAAAAAATATTTTGTCAAGATGTAATAATGATGAGTTCATCCATTCTTCTTCTAATAATAAAAGTCATGACCAGGTAAGACGATGAACTAAATAGGAAGGTAGAGTGCAATAAAAAAAGACCAAGAAAGTATTTTGGAAATATATTAAAGTAATAATCATCCACTCTAAATTATATAGGTATATAATTTTAAAAGAGAAATTGTTGACAGGGGATTTTGGTTCGACATGTGCTAGAATAACCGAGGAAAAATAAAATCCACTACAATTCAGAAATTAAAATGAAGGCTGGGTGGTTCGAGTGACTAGAAAATTTTTAGAATGCAAATAAATTGAAAACATATTAAGTAATTAAAAATTACTTATATTTGAATTAATACATATTAAGTATCAAAAAATTATGAATTCTTGTAAATACAGACTACATTCCAAAACATATAGGTTTGTAAGGCAAAACAAAAGAAAAATAAAATGATTTTGTTTTAGCCAAAGAAGGAAATGTAACTACCCTTTAAATAAAACATGGGGTAGCAAGACTATATTTCCCAGGGCTACAAAAAATACACTACAAAATTAAAATATTTTTCCTCCAAATAGATTTTCTTAAATTGATTTTAAAACTAAAATATGTTCAATTATTGGAATTAGTCCGATATATCCTAAGCTATATTAAGGATTATTTACGAAAATATAAAGGAATACTAAATGTTTTCATGAAGTATGAATACCGAAATACCCATTATCCCAGATTAAAATTATCATATGAAAAAGGGGGAGGGAATCCTATTTACTGTACACAAGAAACATTTTAAATTACCATTAATAATAATAAAGTTTTGTACACATCAAAAATGCATTTCATGAAAAAAATTAGAATAAGCTATCTTGAAAAACACCACTTAAATTTCATTCAACATTCACTCATGAAAATTCAAAGATGCCTATAATTTTACAATATTTACAATTATATTATTTTTCCATTTTCTTAAAAGTAATATCAATATTTTCAATAATTTACAATTTTTCCTTAGTAGAAGGGGAAGAGGGGTTACCCCATTCATGGAGGGTTTATTATATTTGTATTCTATATATTCATAGGGGATTCCAGGTATTGTTAATTTCGAGGAATTTAATTTTACACTGCATATATGCAGTAAATAATATATTAATTTTTTAGATTCCTTTGATACTTTTTTATTTAATGAATTAATTTTAAATAAGTTTAGTCTACAAGTTTTTAAAGAATAAAACTGCTAAAACGAACTTTCAAAACTTGTTTATTAGTTTAAAAGCAGCTTTATGATAAATTCAACTTGTACTTTAAGCAATTCCTCACTCTCCTCTAAGTATTAATGTCTTTAAAACTTAATTAAAATTTTTTTTAAACTGACTCAGAATTCAGTAGAGTGAATTTTCAGAAATCTATTAAATTGAAACGAATAATATACTTTTAATAACCTAACAATTTCACATTTAAAAACAAAAATGTTTCAAATATTAAAAAAGAACTGATAAATAGGCTATTTTACATCATAAACAAAAAAAAACACAGTAATTAATTTTCA
This sequence comes from Argiope aurantia, assembly GCA_026543865.1. NCBI lineage: Eukaryota > Metazoa > Arthropoda > Arachnida > Araneae > Araneidae > Argiope > Argiope aurantia. The sequence continues at coordinate 1,108,802 of JAPMOR010008634.1, forward strand.
ATTCAATACATACCTTTGTATAGATTGAGCTATCATTCTATCATACAATATGCTACCAACATTTATGTGCTGACTGGAGGAGGAAAGGAAATTTAATTATTTATAATGTTAATCCAATGAATAAACTATTAAAATGTTTAAATTACATCAAAACATTTGATAAATGAACAAATTTGCTTTTGACAATCACTATCTTATTATTTAAAATCTTAAAAGATCACAAAAAAATTGAAACACCATAATTTAAAATGTTAACAAACAAATAAAAAAGTAATAATCTCAAAAAAAATTCTTAAATTGTTGTCGTAATATGTTTATTATTTGAAAAAACTCTTTAAAAAAAAGAATTCTCTTTAAAGATCATATTCAATATTCATTAATGGTCACAGTTTCAATGTCCCTCACTTCTTTTACATTTATTTACTTATTTTAGTTCAGTGGATTTAAGCTTTTGAATTCTGATAATGTGTATTCAGCTTGCAGTAAAGGTTACTAAACTGTAAATCCACATTATCACTGTATTTTCACTATATTTCAAATTCTTTTTACATACACAAAATTTTATTGAGTATATTAACACAAATTATGCACTTTCGTAAAAAAAATTTTTAAAGATAGTTGCATTTTTGATAGGAATATAAGAATGCCAATATAGTTAATAATTTCAGTGTTTTCAGTTAATAAACTGATATATTAATAAGAAATTAGCAAAAGAGAATTTTTTTATAATATATTTGTAAGAAAGTAAAGAAACTATTACGTGTCCATAGAGTAAACTATGTTAGCATTCTTATTTAATTAGTAGCTAGTGTAATCACTTCATTTTTTTTTTTTTTTTGTATACAAGTAAATTACAGGGTTAAGAAAATAAATTCATGCCAGTTTTTTTTATACTGTTATTTTTCAAAACAGACAGTGAAAATTTAAGACTGCAAGATGGTATATAATATGCTAATATCATACAGTATTTTTTCCTCTGCTGAATTATTATCAAGATTGATTATTTTTTCAATGATCAAGGATTATTCTTTTTTAGGTGTTATGTGACTCATTTCTTGCATTTCCCAGGAGAGACCCTAAAACTTGATAACTTTCTTACTCGCACACAATATGAAAATTCAGCACAATTTGAGAATGGCATCTTTTGCTTGGTCGAATATATATGCAAATAATGCATTATTCCAACAATCGATAAGATTATATAGATGCAATGGGGTTAAAATTGGAATGCGGTTTTCATTCCGTTTTAGAGACCATAATAACCAAGATATACTTGAACAAATCAATATTCAACAAATTCTTTCAGAGATATATTTTTTTCCGATGTTCTGGAAGCATCTTGATGCCCTTTTTCAAAGAGTTGGCAACATACCCATTCTAAAAGTCAAGATGATGATGGCATCTGCAAAATACATATCTAGTCAGATTGTCTCTCTGTAGCCTTTTCATAAATGACACATATGAGTGAACGATAGATATTCTTCCTTTAGTTATTGATTGAGCCCGATGAATTCAGAGGATAGAACATCTTAGGATATTGAATAGGATTCCATAGGATATTGAACTACTTAGTTCAATACCCTGCAGTATACATTATATTCACTCATTACTCTTGTTATTTCATGAGTGACCGATTAGAGACGAGATGAGTAAGAAATGGGCATAAGATTCTAACATGAGTAAGAGATGATGGCTTCTGATAAGTTATTAAGAAGAAAATGCAACTGATTTTAGTTGCAAACTAAAAAAGCCTTATAGAGAAAAAGAAAGTGGCATGAATTTATTTCTCAGCCCAATGGATATACAAATAATTATCTATACAAATTACCCGTTTACAAAAGCTGCATGCTTATGTATTCCATTTATAAAAGGCAGTAACTTTCTTTTTAATAAACTGCCGACTTTTATAGATGGAGCATTTATTTTTTGGCATTTTTAATAGAAATGCTTAAATTCAACAGCCGGCAGCGTTTCACAATTTAATTGCCTAAAAATAAGAGGAAAAGTGCTTTAAAAACCTACAAAATAAAAAAAAATGTTAAGTTATTCATTTAAAAAAATGCTTATTAAATAACAAAGGAAATAATATTTTCAAGTACAGAATTAAATTGCATATGAAATCTACCAAGTTAACAAAAAAGTTACCTTCACCGATTTTCATTATTTTAGTATCATATTTGGTTTTATAACAAATTAATATTGAAATAAATAGCAAAGATTTGAAATATCTAATTTGAAACTTGAAAATAGTCATAAAATTTAAAATTTTGCATTTTATTACAGAGCAATTTAAAGTTGGGCCAAGAGCAAACTCTCTATTAAATCTTCTACTAAACTTCAAAAATTATAAGCACAATTATGATTGTAAATGTTATTTTTTATTAAAAGAATAAGAAACCTAAGCTTGTAATAATTAATTTATTCATCTATTTAAATGAAATCTAGAACATGGAGGCAAATTTTTCAAGTAGGTTTTCCATGCACAAGAATTAAAAGAGCTTTTCTTTTTGGGCTATCATTTCAAGATATTTCTCATTTAAAATTTTTAAAATAAACTTTTTATTTATAACTGTTTAAGTATCATTTTATTACTTATTTTCCCATTTTCAGATATTCAAAAAATTTTTTAATGAAAACTGTGTCACGAAATATTTGCGTGAAAAAGGATCATGAAAAGGGCTGCATAGACAATTTAAAAATTCTGCTTCAAAGTTCATTTGTTAAATTGAATTATATTCAAAAAATTACAATGAAAGCCTTAACATTTTTTTTTCATCTTTAAAACAATTTAAATAGCCCCTCCCCCCAAAAAACCAATCTTCTATAAAAACTCGATTTTTAATAAAATTGCGACTTTTGATGCTTTTATGACTGGTGGACTCAAATGCCGAACTATATTTCAATATTATATTATCCACATAAATATTAAAGTAAACACAAGAAAAAATTTTGGTTCATTAGAAAATGTTAATTTTGATTGATGGAGAACACAAACACTTTTTGTACTGTTCTAAGTTTTAAATCTACCAAGTCATAAAATATTTTATCATATTGGTGATAAATCCCAACAATTTCAACTTCTTTCTCGAACACCTCACTAACTGAAGATATTGTATAGTAGATGCTTCTAAAGAGAGATCATAGTCTAAATCACTCAACAGATATGGTCAGCAACTGTACTGTTCCTCGTGATAGTCAATGCCTCTTATAGGGTATTTTGGTTGTATCTTGACACTAGTCACAAGGTATTAATATTTTTGATCACTAAAGCTATGCAGTGAACAACAACTATTATTTAATTAATTATTATTGATTAATTCTTGTAAAATCTCTATTTTAATATCATTAATTATTTAATTTCTAAAAGACAACACTCACAATCAAAAAACTGTTGACAAATCATATATATTCGCATGTCAAGGTTATTGAACATTTTATTTCAAATTCAAGGTTATTGGTTATTCCATTTCAAAATCAATAAATAAATTTTCGAGCATAATTTATTTCCAAGATCTGCTGTTAATTTCTGTTATTTAATTTGATACGTAAAAATATTTTGTAAGCTTTTTCAGCTTGCTGTTTCTTTTTTTTTTATAACTATGAATGAAACAGCTCTTAAAATATTAAATAAATTTTGAAATATAATACCTACATACATAGTGCATAAACAAAGCTAACTTTTACATGTGACTAGTTTGACTAAGCTCATAGGCAGTTTTATATTAGAACTATAATTTTAAAACACAACATGATCAATAATTAGGAACACAATGAACAGAATTGACAAAGGCCAAATATCAAGTTTCAGAAATTTTGCTTAAGAAAATTTGATTACAAGGCAAAACAATAAATAAGCAAGCAAACAAGTTATTACTATTGAAAAAATTAACAATGAAATATAAGGCAAGTCCTCTGTACAATAAACTTATATTCTACATTATATCTTCACTATTGTGTCAAAATGTAAATCATTAATCAATACACTCTGTCACATTTATAGGTTAGTTACATCTGCTGTAAAATTTTATCTGAAATGAGTTTCTTCTATATAAAAAAAACAATTGCTGATAGCTCTTGTAAAATTTCATTTGTTTTGCTAAGTATAAATTTTGATATTCTGTGGTAAAAATGACAATATATGATAAGAAGTTTATATTTACCTCTCACTATTGAATATTATCTATATTCATTTTTACATCCAGCACTGATTTCAGTAACTTAATTTTGACATTTGCAAGGTACAGCACCCAATTTATAAATTATTCAGTTTGGAAAGGGGGGGGGATTCAGCCACTATTTTTTTAAATATTATTCTTACTTGGTTTAATAAAGATTAAGTTTCAATAAATGTTCAAAGAAGAAAAATCAAGAACATCTTTAAAAATGCTTTAAAAATTACATTAAATATATTACATATATTTAAAATATAAAACCCACCCAGTCTGAATTTGCTCCTTTGTGAAACACAGCTCCTCATCAGCCATTTCATGTAAATACATACAATCCTAAAAATAAAAGGATGTTTTTATAACATAGTATTCATGAAGGTAGGATTAAAAAGCATAAAAATCGAAAAGAAAAACTAACTTACTGCTTTAGGACAATGTACATTTTTTAAGAAATTGCTACAGTATTTTGTTGTTCCTAACGATGTTTTTATTTCATGCCCTTCTATTCTAAAACTTGGTAATTTTTTGTATGCTCTTAAGGCATCTTCCATTTTTTGATATGTTACATATGCTGATGCACGTGGTATCTAAACAAGAAAAAAATGTTTAGAATAGTATTTAAAATAAATCAAATTCACTATAATAAAATTTTGCATGTGCTTGTAACTATTTAAGATCCATTGAATAAAACTTATATAAAATTTTCATATTTGTGGGGTAATCTATCTTTCTGAGATTTGCTTGAATATTAAAAGATAATTATCGAAAGGATAATAAAATGTAATTCTATTTACCAAATATATTACATCATACTTCATTATTATTTAATATAATAGATTAAAAAATTTATTAAGATATTTATATTAATAAATATTTTATTACAATTGATCTTCTAGGGGTTTTTTCCCCCTTTCATTTTACATACACTTGAAAGTAAATATATATTTTTTCAATTTCTTAATGTTGAGTGATATGCTATTTGGTTTCGATTTCAGTTAAGTCATTATGGTTTTTGAATTTAAATCAATCCAAGCCCTCCCCCCCCCTTTTTTTACATTTTTTTATTTAGCCATCTCATTTATCAGTGGACCCTTAATAATTCTGGACAAAGCTCAGAAAACGTGGAGCAGCTATATAAAAAAGCCTCAACCCCCTCAATTAAATTAAAGCAGTGCTCAGTCAAATTCTATTGTGAAGGAAGAAATAAATATATACTTTGACTTGGACTCGGTAGAAGAAAGATATATTGGAAATCAGGAGTAAATAGTGCACCATTGAATGCCTTGAACATTATAAAGATAATGTTTATTAGGCTGGCAAATTATCTGTAAATCGTAAAAAATTACTGAAAACACTTTAAAGAGTAGACTGTGGAACCTAGAGATAGCAAATTTAGAACAAACTTAATTCTTATATAAAAAGTACTCACAATAGAATATTTTCCAAATTTTAAATTTTTAATTAAAATGTTAAGTTTTTTCCCCCATAATTTCAGAACATATAACAGCATAAAAACTTTTTTTTTAAATTTAAAAAACTATTTTTTTCCAGACATGCAGTTTTGTTCCTGCACTATTTTCCCCTAACTTTAATAACTATTTTTAAATGTATTTTTTAAAACACATTTCATTGTCTTAGTTGCAGTATTTAAACATGTGTACATCATCGTTGGTATATAATTAAAAGTAAATTTTCCAAATATAAATAAATCAAGCCTATTACGCGACAAGGTTTGAAACTAGAAGTTCGAGTTGCTTCTGCAATTTTATTTTATTTACTTTTTTTTCAAGTATTCAAATGAACAAGATGGTAATCAGCTAGAATGTAATCTTAATGATCAACCTATCATTAATATTACATTCTAGCTGAAAACTATTACAAATATTTCATTAAAATTTACCCCAATTTGAATAACATTTCTGGATCACTTTCTTTATCAATTAAAAATTACAACCACAAGCAATCTAAAAATAAACAAAGGCATTTCTTTGAAATGATGGCAAAATAAAAAGATAACGATTTCTTTTAATATTCAATGAAATGCTTAACCGGTATCAAGCAAATCATCTTACTTGTGAACCCACGTAATTTGTTTTGGTGTTTATCACGCACTTTATTACAGCACCAAATTCTCTGAAAATTTGTTGCACTTTACGAGACAGTTCTTCATCTGTCTCCACTTCTTGAGGCAGTCCATGAACATATACTAAATTTTTTTGCACAATCCTGAGGAAAGGAGACATTTGTAATTAACAAGCTTTTTGTAAATATATATATTTTCGAAAATTACAGGTTTAAAACAACAGCTCCTCCTGCTGGCTTTGGAATGCAATCAAGAAGGCAGCTGTTACACATTTAACTTTAAAGAAACGGCACATTTTTTAACACGTTAACTGCCAAGCAACTTGATTTTATCCTATTCATAACAACGGACCTCATATTAATAAATGTCTCAAAGAAAATCCTACCTCTCCCACACACAAAAAACTTCTTAGTGCAGCAGTTAATGCATTAAAAAAATTTAGACACAAAATTAACACCAATTCACAACCAAAGAAAAATCAACATAAATTATGCATTTCAAACTCTACTCCTTAACATGCAACTGCTTACATACCTTACTTAAATAACATTAAACTGGCCTAACAAAAAGAAATTTGTCTTTCCTCATTAATTCATATTAAAATATGACAATTTTCTTTAAAAAAAAGCCTTTAGATATTTATTTTTTCTATTTTGAATATTGACATTAAAAACTGGTTATTTTTCTTTCCTATAATTTAATTCCAAAAATAATGGGAAAGGGGGGGGAGCATAATTCTATAATGTTCAAAGCCATTTAGAAAATGGAAAAATATTTTTAGAATTTCTTCTTTTAAAGCTACATAAGAACTATTTAGAAAGTGATTGCAATTTTGAATCATTATCAAATAACAAAAACAAAACTTCAGATGGAATTTCCCTCACATTTATATATCACACCAGTCAGGGGACATTTGATTATTAATTACCAGGATAAAATACACAACAAATTTTGGGTGAAATCTAGTTTCAAATCCATAACTTCAAATCCAAAATTTTACAACCAAACCTATAGAAGTCTTTCATCCACCTTGGTTTGAATGATGAAAAGTCAAAAAAGCTTTAAGAAAGGAAAAAGGATTTACTCTGATGGGATCAAATTGAGTAAATTCAATTTAGCTATATAACATCCTGTTCAGAATTTATTCTGGAATTGATCTCATAATTTTAAGCAGCAGTCAAATGATAAGGACTGCATGCAAGCTGGCCATTCTCCAAACTTCCATAATCACACGTGTAGGAGGATATTTGATGGCCAATATCACATCTAACAATTGCACCAGGCTCACATAAGCACTGCACATCTTTAGAGGGCTTCAGATTTGAAACCTTAATTCACTAATCTTAAAGCCAAGACTTTACTATCAGGTTCTATGGTATTGAAGAATGAGCAGAAATTTTTACAGAAACCAACTGAAATTGATAATGTAACAAAAATTTCATTACAATTTTAAAAAATACTGTAACCACATTCATTTATATTAAGTAATTGCGAAATTATCAGAAATCAATTTCCTATTAATATGCGTTGTCCTATTAATATGTACTTTAAAAAATATTTAATATGTGTTGAAATAAATTTACTAGAAACCCCGAACATCATAAACTAAGAATGGAAAATTATCTAGGAGTCCCTTAGTTCAAAAATGAATTTTCATTCAAGTTGTCAAAATTTTTTAAAAAAAACTTACTACCGAAAAGCATTTAATCAATTACGTATGAATTTTAAAAATTTACTTTAATGAAGAATGACAAATTGTATAAATAAGAAATTAAATTCCAGAGGGCCAGTAATTAATTTTCATGGTTTTAAAATTTTCTTTAAAATCAATACAAATTTCTCATTTCGATGTCCACAAATTTTAACATCGAGTATTACTGCCAATTTGATATTTTTAATTTTACACCAAAACAGTTTTAATCCAATTCTATCATTATTAACATGAATTTTAATACTAAAAATCTTGTAAATAAAATTAATAGATGGCATAAGATTAAAATATAACTTATGAAGTCAGTATTGGAGTATTTCTTTTAGTATTTATAAATTCCTTCAACTTGAAATAAACTATTAAAAATAAATTTCTTGTGCTTTTGCACAATTCTAATAACAGAATATTTTTCAAAATTGGTACATTTATGTACCAAGATTCCGCATTCAAATTATTAGAGTTTAAAATAGCTTAATTTGACACAAAATGGGTTCCGATTTCACAGACAGACAGCTAACATATTTCAGAAATAGTATTAAAAAATTGCATGTATTGTAGAAAACATACACCACACACAGACAAAAAAAGTAGAAAAGTACATTACCTAATATTAGCTAACTGCTTTCTATTTTCAGCAATCTCTTTCTTTTTCTGAATTTCTTTCATTTTCTTTTCATTTTTTAATTGTGTCATTCTGAAATAGAAGATAGTTTTGTATGATTGTACTGTATTTATTATATACCAGATATCGTTAATGACTGTTTAGTAAATTAATAATATTAATTTAGTAATGCCAATCCAATTTATTAATATTATTTACTAAATGAATATTTCATATTGATAAACCTCAAAGCATTAATTTTTACAAAATAATTTTTTAAAAAAAATTGTGAAGCATAAAGTAACATTATACACAGAAAATATAAGCATAGTTTAGCTGAATTTCAATGCATAAATCTGACAAGACACAGGCTTGCAACAAAAAGGCTGAACTTCATAAAATAACAAATTATGCTAAACATAAACACCGAGAAGGAAAATAAGAAGGATAATTGAATGATAAAGCCAATAAATTTGAACAAATGGTGTTTAAGATATTAAAAATATTAAGGAATCATTACAAAAAAAAAGAGAATCAATCTAAAAGAATAACATATGATTCCAAAAACATTGAAATTAGCCTTTACCCAGAAATATTTCATGACTAACAATTAGAATGAAAATGTAATATTGACTGTTTATAATTCACGATTAATAAATTTTATTATTAAAAAAGGTGTGTTAGGAAGAATTTCCAAAAATGACTTGCAATCCTTTTCAAATTTATATATATATATATATATATAATTCTAATTTAAAAACTAATTACATACTATGTAGCTAATTATAAAGTAAGTGCTAATTAATACTGTATTCAGAAATCTCAAGGTTTGTAGATAGCAAACTAAAAGAAAAGGCTTTCCTTACTTACTAAAAATTGAATTATCTTACTTTAAGCAGAAAGGCATCAAAATACCCCATGTTACATTTTAAGATCAAGATAGCATACAAAAGAATAAAAAATTAAGTCACAAACTTCAAAAATGGTACTTTATTATAATTTAAATAAAACTCTGATGGACTCAAAAATTCATCTTATAATGGATTATCTGATGGAAATACATCAGATATCCATTATAAAATGAAAAACATTAAATTTTAAGGTATAATAATATTACAATAAGTTTGTCTCAACAATAACAATGAAAAATGTTATTTGAAACAATGAAAAATGTTACTGCAAATTACATTTTAAAATATTTTTAAAAATTCAAGTAAATTAGACAAAATATAAACTAGACTAATCAAAATTTTGAAATGATGCAATACTTATTTGTCTAATATACTCAGCATAATTTATGAAAAATCACTGATTTATAATTAAAATCTCCAAAAATATATTGCTTTTAATGCATATTCTCATTCTCAATGATTCATTTCTACCAAATTTTATATTTTTAGATACAATGACTCAATCTTGTAGAAAGTTATATTATATATATACACACACACACATTTATTTTTATTAGAAACTGAAACTTGTAAAGGCAAAGTGAACTACTTTTCCATAAATGTTCAGTTAATAACCAATAAGATTATAATCAAAATTATACTCTTAGAAGTATTTACAAAATATATATATTGACATCGAGGAATTATACTTACTGCTCTTGTGTTAGAGGTTTAAATGTAACAGGATGTTCAGGATATTGCTGAAATTAAAACAAAGTTAACAAAATTATTGAGTATATATATAAAGCAAGGAAATATATAAATAATAACCATGCGTAAGTATAATATAGTACTTTCACAACATTTATGAAACAAAAATTTTTCTTGAAGACTTTTTACTCAATAACCAAGTGTATCATTGTTTACGATGTTATGCATTTTCCAGATTTTACATTTACAAAAAAAAAAAGTAGGCAAAAAACATTAAAATTTGATTTTAAAGCTATGTTTGAATTTATTGTTAAAATAATTTGTTACTTTGTATTAAGATGACAAATATAAAATATGAGCTCAGAATCATCTCTTCATATTACAGAAATCTGGTCAAATTATTTTAATCTCTTGACATTATATAAAAACTGGAAATGATTGCTTAACAATTCAGATTTTTTTTTTTGGGGGGGGGACTAAAGGAATATATATAACAGCATTTTGAAATTATAAATACGAATATAAACAGTTAATTCTGTTCTGTAATCCTAAAAGTTGCCATATAAATGAGAAAAATCAATTTTTTTTTTTACTTGAATAAAGTTTATATTCAACAGCAAAACAAAAGTTGCCAAGTAGTGCCATTTTTGCAAATAAAATGACAAAAGCATAAATTATTTATCCTTCTTTATTAATCAATTTTGCCATACTGTAAGAATTTGAATCAATTTTTCAACTGGAAAATGAATAATAATTCTTTATTATTGTTTTAAACTGAAAATAAATTTCTTCCTTTAAAATTTAAATTGAAAATTTTTGATAATGTCTCATTTGGTAAAATTACCAATTTAAATACATCAGGTGACTAAAAACTGATAGCCTATTAGAAATGACAGAAAAATTTTAAGTTTTTGAAATTTAAGAATTGAAATTTTCTACAATTCAACTATTTTAGTAAAAATTACACAAATGAATGTATCAAAAAGTAATGAAAGAAACTGAATTTGATGCATATACCTAATATAAAATGAAAGGCATATGCACAAGATATAGTTAAATGGAAAATTCAGTTTGGAAAGGACAGTGCTAATTGACAGAATTATGCTTAGAAAATGTTAACTCACCCTCCGACATTGGGGGCATAAACAATTTTCCGTTTCTCTAATTCTGTGCCAGCAGAAACGACATACCTATAAATAAAAAACAGCATAATAAAATCATATGCTAATTTATTCTAGATAACTATGCATATCTAGATTACTATTTAATTAGGAACCAATTATTTCACAGATACACATGTTTTAGATTCCCAATGAAAAATTATACTTAATGAGCATGATTACCCATCCAAAATCAAAGCAACTACAATCTATTAAATGAACTGACATAATATTTCAAGGAAAAAGCAATCTTATATTTTTCTGCATTATTTAACAGACTGCAATATCTGAAAACCTTGCTTAGAAATTGGATTCTTATTGCATTATTATATTTAACTAATACTATTAAAATACAAAAATGTAATTTTCCAATATAAAATTTCTCAAAAATCTTACCTTGTTATTATACAAAAAGTTAACAGTACAATTATTATACAATATATTATAAAAACAGTACAGTTACTGTACAAAGTTCAACAATTATGTATAATCATAAAGGTACATAAAATTTCATAATTTATAGAAATTGATTGAAATTTTGTTACATAATGACCTATATAGATAACAGCATTTAAAAAATTTCACAAAGATTTTAAAAAATGATTTACCTGATATCCACATTTACAGGGATAGAAATTGATATCTTCTAAATCTAAAGGCTCTAAACACAGGGGGCACTGCAAGATAAATAATTTATTTCAGTTCTGATGACAAAAATCAATTCAACAAATATTTAATATAATAACAAATAAAAATATATTGCTCCATAACTACATATTTCTGACAAAATTTCAAAATAAGATAATTGTATGAATAATTTTTTAAAAAATTAGTTCTTACTTCAACATTTATATTGTATTACATTTTCATTTTTTATAAAATCAAAAAGCTTTCTTTATTATTATTAACCATTTAGGCTAGGTTGGATGTTTTACTTTCTAATTTCATTAATAAAAAAAAATCAGTCATACAGAAAGCAACTATTTTCAATTTATAAAATAGTACATTAAAAAGTTTTAAATGGGGGGGGGGGGGTACTGATATTTCTCAATTAAATAAAGCAAAAATTGTCATTTCATATCAATTCTTTTGCAATACACAAGTTAAAACCAGTCTAAAATAAATTCTAATAATGGTCAAAATCTCCTAAGAATTAATACATAAATATGTTAATACATTTAGTAAGAAAACATTTCAGTCAACAAAATGTTTATTACACACATTATTCAAAAGTTAATTGATGAAAACTGGTAAATTTTAATGATAAAAAAATTGATTTACACAAAATTTCAAATTAAAAAAAGGTTTCAAACAATTACAGTAAGAGAGAGAAAAAATTAATGGCAGCAAAGATTCATTTTAATATATTCTTTATAAATACATAAATAAATAAGTAAACTACTTTAATGCAAAGCATACAACATATTAAATTCAATATTACTATCTTGTGAAGTAAATCAGAATGAAAGAATAAAATTCCTAAATAAAGAACTTTAAAAAAATTGCTTTGTGATCCTTAAGGACAAATTCTATATATATATTTTTAACTCATAATAAAAGTCTAGTTTTGCTGTCAGAAATAATTTTAATTATTTTCCAATTAAATTTCAACTATATGTCATATAATATATTAAAATTCAAAGAAAAAGAAAAAAATCCATATGGAACTTTAAAATATTTTTAAAAAATTATAAAAATTAGCTATGTTTTACTGTGGTCATAAACAATAATTCTTGAAAACACTGTTTAACAGAATTATATATTTATGCTAATATATATATACATAAACACATGTATAACATTTTGTACATTACAAATGAATGTAAGCAATACAAAATAAAGACTTATTAATTCAAAATTAAGCTTTACATAAGTATTTAATGTACTCTTTTCTACCATGCTCAAAGACTGCATTATCAATAAGTAAAATAACAGAAAAGATTATGAATATTTTAAAGAGTTTTTTAAAGGAAGGGAGTGGGAAAAGGTTCATTTACACTATACTAGCTACCAAAAAATACAAATGCTTCCCCTAATATAATTTTACAATTTTATTTTTTAATATATAAGTTTCTATATAACAATAGATTTCAGTTACATAATAAAAACAGACAAAAAAAAAAACAATTCTTACCGTTTTTTCTTTATTGGCCGCCATTTTCTTTTGCCTTTTAGATTGTTTTTTAAGATTAGATGCTTTCTCTTCCAAAATCTAATTTTACAAAGAATACAAAAGAATTAAAGACCGATAAGTTGCATTCTTTTAAAAACATACTTAACATTATTAAAGGCTTCAACATTGATAACATAAGTGTGCCTAAAAAATTGACATTCATCATGCATTACTGCTTGTAATTATAAAGACCAATTAATTCACTTGACTCCAAGATGAAAGATTAGATTTTTAAAGACTTAAAATACAATACAGAATGCAAATTTTAAATTCAGGAATAAAATAAAGCTGTAGGATGCAGAATTAGGTGATACAAATTAAAAACATCAATATATTTTTTCCAAAAATATTCCAATAATAATTGAATTGTGGCAAATGAAGCAAATACTATTTTCATCCAGATATTCAGAAAGAACAAAATTTGACATTTAAAAATATTCAAATATTTACCAGTAATCCTTTGTAGATACTCTACTTATTCTCAAATAATACAATAGGCATTTTTTTAAAATTTCGCATGGAACTTGTCTTACTTTTATATTTGTAGTACTGTTGTGTTCGTGCGTCAACAAAAATAAAATGCAGACAAACTTACAATAAAATTAAATCTTATTACATTATAGATAATATTATCAAATTTACATCAACTTATTTTCATTCAAAATTCTAGTATCGTTTTTAAGCAACAACATAACAGTTCCAAAAAATATCACTGTTGCCAATCTGAATTTCACAACTATTGACAAAATAAAATTTATAATTATTTAAATAATCGTTTGCTACTTTTAAATAAAATATTTACTATTTATGTCGCAACAGTACTACAATTTCTCAATTTGCATTTTATTTTAGGATCGTATGGAATATACAATTTTAATCGCTGGTTAAATTGATTTCATAAAAGTATGGGATTATTTCTAGCAGTTGAAGCAACATCTCTGCAATAAGTTTCAGTGATAAATACCCATTTGCTCAGTAGAATGCCACATCTGTTCAATAGTCTGTAAATCTGTCATATGTGCTTATGCTCCAGCATATTGTTAGTATAAAAAAAAGTCTGTATCACAGAAAAGCATTTGATCACCTCCAACTAAACTAACCATAAACTTGTTTTATTTAATATGTTTAAAAAGCACTTATACCCAGTTTTACATTTAACAAATTTACAGAATTTTTCCCAACAGTTCCCAAGCAAAAGATTAAAGCTTATCATTCATACATTACTGATGAGACTATTATAAATAGAGATCTAGCATGTCAATTATTTGATATACTGTACATGATATCACAATTCATAAGAATGTATTGTGTTTTAACCTTCTATCAGGTATTAGTATGAAAGATACAGCATATCATAATTTTGTTTTATATGCTTCTATCACAGAATGCATAAATTATGCAGTTCTTACAATTCCTTTCAATGAATTGTTAGTCAATATTTGGAATTCTAGGCATCAACAGAACTCGACAAATTTGTTATTTATATTTTAGAGATATATAACTGTTGTAAATTTCCATTCTTTCATTTTTTAAAAATAAAATAGTTGCAATCAACAGCTACATTATTTATTCAAGAAAAAAAGAAAAAGTTACATATAAGGAAATATCTACAAAATCCAGTCAAGACTTTTTGAAAGAATATAATGAGCAAACAGCTACTCTTTTTTTGCAAATTGAACTAAAACTAAATGCTAGGAAAAAAGAGTAGAATTAGGTTTTAAAGAAGTAAAGTAACAGGTTAAAAAAAAAACCTAATTACACAGGATTATTAAATTACAATCGAATTTTAATAACTAAACTTTTCAAAATAATTTAAATTTATTATATACATTTTAACATATTACAAATCTAAAAATGTAAATAAAACAATCTCCTCAAGCAATACAGAATATATCAGTTAATATAAAATGATAAAATAGGTAATGCCTCGCAAGAATTTTAAAATAAAACATACAGAATAGTACTAATTTCAGTAAATTATTCAGGGATTTCTTATAAAATTTACACTATTTAAATTATTAAATTTCATAATTATTGAAATTTTAGTAAAATAAATTATATCAAAAATAATAAGCTTGTGATCAAATGCATTTCTATGACAATAATTCTAAGATTCAAGAATATGTTAAAGGACATTCAAAAACAAAATTACTAGCAATTAAACTGATTTTTTAAATCAATATTATATGGAGAGGAGGTAATTTTGACTTTCTGGCTAAATCCTAAATCTATTGAAAATTTTGTATATTATATATACATTGTTAATATCTACATTTAGTGTTCTAATGATTTCAAATATTAAATTAAAAAAATCTGCTCATTCACTTTCAAAAATTAACCTTTCTAAACCTAAAACTACAAGATGAAGATAATTGAATACCTAAAAGGGTTAATGAACCACTTGTAAAATTATAATACTGTTATCTTATTTGTCAAAGATTTGACAATATTGAAAAAATTTTACAGCTTATTACAAAATTTCACAGCTCTAAATTTCTGAGTTCACATTCTATCTTTTAAATTTAACAAATAAAAAGAATGGAAGAAACTGTAAACTAAATATCTTTTCATGAGATCTAAATATAATAGCACAAACTGATGCAAAAGAATTAAACATTAGAAAATATAAATTATTGTATGTGTATATTTTTAATAACAGTTCTAGTTTAAATTATTTATAAATTTTAAAATATATTACTAGTATATCCATAAAGTACAAATTTTCAAGATTTTTTTAAATGAAAAAAAAATGTTTTTCCATTAATAATTAAAATTTTTTTTCAATCAAATAATGATATTCTTAACTTTTAATCAATCTAATTTTCAACATTAAAATAGAAAGAAAAAAAAAGATGAACAACTCTCACAGAAAATATTATAGCAGCTTGAGTCTTATCAGCAAATTTTTTCATTTTTTTATTTTTAATGTGCTATTTTATTTTCGTATTTTTTTCTAAATAATTCCATATGTATGATAAACTAATGTTCCTGATAAATTATTTTTTCAATAAAATTAAAATAATGGACTTTTTTTAATTACAAGACTGAAATAAATTTCATAGTAAATGCATAAAAGCAACAAATACTAAGAGCAGCAAATATTGTTTCATGTGTGTTTCTAGTGCTTCAATTTGAAAAATTAGAGCTGTAATAAGTAAAATATATTCATTGCATCAATGATGTCCAAAGATTGAAAATCATCTATTTTATCTACTTCATATATTTAACAAACAGAACAAGTTCAATTATTATTAGAAACATTAGAAATTCCATTTAAAATAGACAAAAATTCTTTTTATCCTAATAGAAAATAGATATATAGATGCTCAGTTTCCTGGAGAAAAAAGATTTAAAAAAAATTCTATTACATGATGCAAGTTAATTCATTTAAGAGAAACAGATGAATAAATTAACATCTGATTATTTCGTTCCTATTTAATCAAATTAATCTTAAATTTATTTAATCAACATTTTTTTAATATTACATATTAAGGTATTTTAGAAAATTTAAATGTTTGTACAGAGAAATATGAATTCAAGAAAGAATTCCATTCATTGTCGATCTCCAAAATGAATGCAGACGACAGATTAATTTAAAATAGATTTGATTTACACTGCTTATTTACCTTTTATAAAAATCTGCAAAAAAAAACTGCTTCCCCAGATGTAAAAAAAAAGGGGGAAAATAACGATTTTGATAAATCTAAACCATATTTATTGTTGGTCTCACTGCAATGAAATTATAAGCTTGATTCATCCCAAACTTGCGTAATATCAATAATATAATACTTTAGGTTTAATAATGATATGCAATTCACTCAATATTGGTTTCAACTCTACTTCCACAATAAAACAATATGGACCTAATAGATTAACTCCTCTGAAAAAATTAATACTGAAAAAGAATTAAAAAAATATATAAATTACATAAAAAAATTATATCTTTTAAAATTCTACTTTCATAACTGAACAAAAAGTAAAATTTAAGTAGAATATCTATAAATTATCAGTGTGTTTTAGAAATTTATACCTAAGCTTTTATTTTCCAAGCATAAATCCTATAATAAATAATGCTATACCTTAATTTAAAATATTATCTGAAATAACTTAACTAAGATTCGAGTTTGACGACAAAGAAATAAATATATAAATCATTATCACAATGAAACTAGAAAGGAATTGTATAAATATACAACAAGATTTTCACTTTTTGTTTGGAAATCCAATAACCAATGATTAAACAAAAATAATACAATATAAACAAAGTGCAAGTTCATTGAACATAGCAATATATATTACATATATAATAAATATATGAAATAAAAATTTTATTTCTGCAGAACATTACACTTTAAAGTTCATAGTCCTTTCTAGGAGAAATATTTCACTATTTAGACAAAGTTTTTAAAAGTATGTATAAGAAATTGCATACTCCCAAATATTACATAATACATATATGAAATCAAAATTTATTTAAATAATATCCATTTATAAACATTTAAAAGCGTGGAATTTTTGGGAAACTACGAGCAAAATATGTACAGTTTTAAAATCCTGGAAATTTTCATTCAAAAGAAACACTTTTGTACACAAAATGAGTAATAAATATTGCCTTATGAAAGAGTAAGCATAATATGAGAGAAAAAAAGTACTAAACACTGAATACGAATTTATTAATAAGAATGAAGTAAACAAAACTAAGCACGTGCCATCGCAAAGTCTTTTCATATGTGATAAGATATATTCGTGAAAATTTGCTAAAGGTATGTCAAGCATTTTCCAAAATTTTTCTGTTTTGACTTTCGTTTAATAGTTACGATGGCTGATAGAACTCTCAAATAAATGGCATTTTAAGTACGAGAATTATATAATTTTCATCATTTTTATAAAATTAAGAAAATTATCAAATTTGAGTAATTAAAAAATACTAATCAGTACTGCCAGTAACTACATAAGGAAACCACACAACAACAAAATGTTACAATTTTGACTTACCAATCGTACCATTAGACAAGTCAGGTGGTTATTGAAATATACCAAAGCAAACCTCACTTTCTTTTGTAAGGTCCAAAAAGCTAAAATACAATTCAACAAATTGTAAGAGTGCTTCACACGTTAATAAAAGTTCAGGGCTTAAAATGTCACTAGTCGACCACAGGTTACAGATACAGTTCAAAATCCAAATAATTGAAGCTTTTGAAATGG
The DNA here is from genome assembly GCA_026543865.1 of Argiope aurantia. Classification (NCBI taxonomy): domain Eukaryota; kingdom Metazoa; phylum Arthropoda; class Arachnida; order Araneae; family Araneidae; genus Argiope; species Argiope aurantia. The sequence continues at coordinate 1,127,505 of JAPMOR010008634.1, forward strand.
CTCTTTAACATAGAGCCGTTGTCTTAAATTACTGTGATTACTTTTAAGGCTAACAAAAAAAAAATCAGTATTTAAATGATTATTATAAAATATTTAGACTTTCTTATGCAGTTGCTTTCGGATTTGATTAGTGATTCTATTGATTTGAATTCACTGCTTGAATAAATTAGTCCTTCTTATCCAGGTTCAAATTCAATGCAATGGTTACCAGAAGCTTCCTAGACACATAAATTTAATCTAACTTAAATAAAGGTAATTGTCCTAAAAACTAGTCATATTTTTCCTTTTAGGTCTCAGATACATTTTACTTCATCCAGTTTATTTCTATTATTAAAAGATTGAATAACTTCCTTTTGTGTCTTTGAAACTCCTTTTCATCAAAATTAGAAATCGTTTTAAATTGCATATTAAAAAAAAAAAATCATTTGGCCTCAGAATTCCAAGGTTGTTGCCTGTTTTGCCTTTTTGATGAGTTGGTACTGCAAATCAGTTTTAATGAATCACATAATTAAGCTCTTTCAAACGTATTATTGCATCAATGTTTATTCTCAAAAAAGATTTAACTCGTCTGATTATATTCAGTAATAGGTGAAACGTATATCAATTGTTGAAGTTACACAAAGTTGTTTGAACATTTTTTAATCAAACAAATAACGTTTAATGTTATTTTTTAATAAATAACAGATATTGGACGGCATACAACTCACAGGTCACTTTCAGTAAGACGGGAGGGCACAGTAAACCAAATGAAATGAAAGTATTCAGCATATCGATTTTTTTTTGTAATGTGAGTCATTAGATATTCTTTACTTTAATATTAGTCGTAAGAATCATGAATTTTTAGCCCGTCAAATTATGACGGGCTAAATTTAAATCACTATTTGAAAGATTTATAAAATGTGTCGTAAAATTTTCTAAAATTTCAGTTTACATTCTGATCTGCTAAGGGAAAGGCACAATTTACCCAGGAGCTGAGCTCAAGATAAGAGTTCATTTGAGCAAAAATGTATGTTTCTTATGTTCAAAGGGGTATGCTCGAGGTTTGGGGAGGGCACATGCAGTCGTTTTTAATTGTGTTCGTATCGGCTCTGAGTGATCTTGTTTATATTTTAAAATAATATAACTAAACAAATTTTAAAGTATTAAGTCTCTTAAAGTCGTGTAGTCTCAGTTCTTTCATTATTTTATGTAAACATTTATATATGGGGATGGAATTCTTAATTGAAAATACTACTAAAAGAATAATAAGATTTTCTAAAGAAAACGATTCAGTTCACAATATTATAAATTATTAATAAATATGATTTAAATTACAATTATAAATAAATTTCATTTTCTTTGTTTTTTGTAAGTGATTAAGTATCTTTTTTTTTGTGCTACTTCAATGCATTACCTTTGAAAACAAAATATTTCAAATTCAAATTTATAAGCATTCCTTTTAAAAGCTGTTTAGATGTGACGAAAAAAAAGGGGGGTACATTGAATGTAAATAAAATCTTAGATGGAATATTTGTCCTGAATGAAAATATCCTAAAACTGTACTGTAAATAGTTTTTGAGACCACGAATCTTGCAGACCTAAGTTAAAATCAGTCGAGATATGTCAAAAGTGTTCCAATTATTATAAATATTTAGTTGGAACAGTAAAGATGCCATTTGTGGGTGGGGACAAATATTGAACGCAATTGTTGTCTTCCTAATGTTATCCCAATATCGTCCAAATATACAACGTTATTAGGACAATACAAGTTAAAACAACGTTGTCGGAACAATGCCTAAAGTACAACAATTTACCATTCTCCCATCGGGGTTCACGTATCATTCTGAGACAAGTGTCAGGAACATTGCTTTATGATAACTTACTATCCAACCTTTTGTTTGGCATTCGAAGCATCTTCTGGTAACTTTATTTGCTGTAAATAAATCATCTGCACTTCTGAATAATTTATCACGCAAAAGAACCATTTATAACTGTTGTGAATGGCATATTAACCAGTATTTAAGCCTTTACTTTTCTTCTACAAAAATGTATTTTGGTGCAAATAAAACAAATTCATAGGGTAAGTCATACAACACGTTTGACTAACTGTTTCTTTTTTACTTTTTCATATTCGAAGTACAAAAAGAGAAAGTATTGTATTCATTAAAATAATCAATCTCAATATTTTTATGAATCTTTAAGTTTTAGAAGGCTTGCTTATTTCAGGGATATTTTTAGAATTAGATCTACCTGTCTGTGAACTCGATAATATTGGAATGAATAGGGCATTTGTATTTTTGCATTTAGAATTTACATCGGAACTGTAGCTACTATATACAAAATTCTGAATGCCATTATTAAGATTATCAACTCAATTCATTTACTTTATATCAGTAGTTTTAAGAATATAACTTTTGATAAACTGAAATATTAAAATAGATTACTTTCATTTAAGGAGGGATCATTTTCAAAAACGGTTGTATCAGTATACAGCATATGAATATATGCAAAATTAAAATTAAAAAGTAATTCTAAACGAAATAATACAAATAGGCTGAAATTTTTAAAACAAAACCTAAATAAAAAAAAATAGTCAATTTTAATGTCGGATATTTTTTATAATTAGAAAGCCTCATATTTTTTACTAGCACTATAAAATAATATAGTATAGAGCATGCAAATAACAATTTAGTTGGGATGCTATTAGAATAGTGCTTCAGAATTTAAATAATATTTTATTTTTATTTAAATAAATTCAATTTCATGGCCTTTATAATTAAATGAAAGCATAAAGCTAATTGACTTTGAAAATACTTCAAAAATAATATCGAGAGTTCGGGGCCCTATAAAAGCAAGGGACATGTAGGCAATTGTTTCTTCACTTATTTAATACTAGCCGCCTTAAGTTTAAGAGATTGGAAATTAACTCTTAAAAGTCAGTGATTTAGTTAATTGGAAATTAACTCTATGACCACCATAAAATCTGTGCTTTCTCTTGTGGTGTATGCATTCTCCTTAATATCCGCTCGAATAAAACATCGCATACAAAAGTACTACATAGAACAAGCACATCAAAAGTAAACATAACATTTCAATAGTTACCAAAAACAAAAGAGAGAAAAATGCAATTAATAAGCAGACGATATTTAGAAAAGTACAGATATTTAGACTGGAAAATGAAATTATCTAAAATTAACCACACGCGCAGACGATATTTACAAAAGTAAAAATATTCAAACCTGAAAAGGAAAATATATGAATTATTCCATCAATAAATGCCATAAGTTTCTTTATATCTTCATTATTTTATGAGACATCAAAATGGGTCCGGGACTAAATAAACACCCTGCATAGAGAGTGTAAAAGATCATAAAATAATTTTTCATGAATTTGTTTTTTAGAAAAAATAATATTTCATATTTGTTTCATTTCCTACAAACATGTGCCGAAAATTATATTTTTGCAGATTTCATTTCCAAAAAGATTTAATTTATTTTTAATTGGAGCTTTAATCAATGTGATGGCAATACTTTGAAAAAAGCTTTTTTTTCCCCATGAATGCGAAACGTGTTTAATCTTAATTTTTATTTTTGACGAAAAAAATTATTGAAAAACATAGTTAAAATATTTATTTAAAAATTCATTAAAAATAGAAATTTAATTTTAAAATTAAAACATTAGTATCATTTAAAGGATAAATTTTTGATCTTTAACTTCATGTAAAAATATTTTTTGTGCGGTAATATTTTCGGAAGTTATAGCAGAAACACGTCAAAATTTCGCTTAATTTTTAAATAAATAAAATTCTAGTTACAAATTCGAAAAAATAACCCCCAGGTGCACATTCTCGGCCTCCAAGGTATACACGTGCCAAATTTGGTAGCTGTAGATTGAATGGTCTGGCCTGTAGAGCGCCAACACACACACACATTGAGCTTTATTATAAGTATAGATAATACTGCTCGATTCCCCTATTTCTCCTGCTCTACGTCTCTAAGGCAAAGATAAACTACATTATGATTATACTGTGTAGTCATATTTAATCAAGTGTGTGTGTAGGGGGGGGGACCTCTGACCTTCCTGAAACAGCTAGAAAAAATAAAAGATGATGTAAATTTTATTTTTGTTTTTGATTATAAATATGTTTGTGACCACATTAACCTGATTTTTTTTCAAAAATAAATAAATAAAATCTGAATAATGTGAAATATTCGAACTAATTGCATCCCTCTAAACCAGCGAAATGATATTTGTCTTTTCAAGTTTAAGTTATTAATAATCGATCCACGTCAAATACATATTTTTTTTTACCCTTGTTTAGTTATTTTTTATTCAAATTTAAAAATCGTAAAAAAAATAAGTACTAAACATTAATTTGAAAAAGTAATAAATTAAAAAAATTAATAAATTCGAAAATTTATTAAGGTGATAACCATCTTATGTTTAAATGGTAATTAACAAATTTAGGCTTTTTGCAAACTGCAAAAAAAAAAAAAATGATGACAGACTAATTAGGAGAAAAAGGAACTTAAATTAGACAAAGTTTAATATTTTTGAAATAATGCATATAATCACGATTTCCTTATTTGCCAAAGAAAAAAAAGGGGGGAATTAAAGATATTTTGAAGCGAGGAAAAAAGGGAATGTATACGTATATGTTGCATATAAATTTATTTTTCAGTAATTAAGAAATAAACTCAAAATTTGGATTATCAAACGATTCATATACAGTGTCTCACAAAAATGATGGGACACTTGTGCTTTACAAAAGAAAACTGTAATAAAATAAATAAATAAACATGTACAAAAATTTTTTGCGTGTGTTTCATATTTAAAGTTAGTAACAATTATTACATAACATATATTATGTCAAAATATTAAAACATTAATTTAATAAAAATACAATTGTTTAGAACGGAGCAAAAAATGGCTCACATAAGTGATGGGACACTTACTTTTTCATCAGATATTTATCCAAAAATTTTACTTTTTAAAAGGTTTTAATATTTTGTTGGATTTCCTTTTACTTTTAAAACATTATTTAATCTTCTTGGGATGGATTCGACTAATTTTTTTGTGATTTCTGAAGTGATTTTACCCCATTCTTCTTGAAGCACCGATTTTAATTGTTGTTTTTAAGAAAAGGCGTGTTTGCGAATTCTTGATTCCAATTCTTGCCAAATATTCTTTATGGCATTTAAGTCTGGAGATTATGGTGATGTTTTTATGATTTCAGGACAGTTATAAGGCAGCCAGAGTCTAACGTTCAAAGCAGTGTGCTTGGGGTCATTGTACTGGTAGAATTTAAAATTGTTATGAAGGTTCAATTTTCGTGCTGAAGATTTCAAATTTTGCTTTAAAATGTCAATATACTTTAACTGATCCATTATACGGTCAATATAAACATGATTACCAACTCCAGCGGACGATATACACCCCCATACCATAGCTCCTCCACCACCATGTTTTACTGTTGGCAACAAGTTCTGTTTGCGAAATTCTTCCCTGGGTTTTCTCCACACCAAGATTCTACCGTCAGAACCATATATATTAACTTTACTCTCATCAGCAAATATAACTTTATTCCAGTAATCAGAATTCTTATTTATGATGGATTTTGCGAAAGCTAGTCTGAGTTTTCTATTCTTTTCACTTACGAAGAATTTTTTTCTGGCTACTCTACCGTTATATCCAGCAGATCGAATTACCCTTCTAATAGTCTCAGGATTAACAATTATTCCATATAATGCTTGTAAATCAGCAGCAACTTTAAAAGCACTCTTTCTTGGATTTTTTTTAATATTTCGAACGATAATTCGTTTTATTCCATTGGATAGCTTTGATGGTCGGCCAGGTGTTCTTTTATCCTGAATAATATGATTCTTTTTATATCGTTTAATGATATTGAAAACTTTTGAAGGACACAAGTTAACTGTTTCAGCAGTTTTTCTAATAGATTTTCCACGTTCAATATGCAAATTAATAACTAATTTTCGAATTTCAGGCGAAGTGTCTTTTTGTTTAGCATTCATGGCTGCACAGAGCTAAAAAACACAAAAATTCCAAAACAAACTGGAAAGAAATACTGCAGACGATTTTATAAATTATTATCAATTGTTTTTTAGTAAAAATAAAACCACCAAAAATATTTTTATTGCTTATTTCAGACGATTTTTGTTGCATATTTAATGGTGTCCCATCACTTATGTGAGCTATTTTTTGCTCCGTTCTAAACAATTGTATTTTTATTAAATTAATATTTTAATATTTTGGCAAAATGTATGTTATGTAATAATTGTTACTAAATTTAAGTATGAAACACACCCACAAAAAATTTGTAAATGTTTTTTTAATTTATTTTATTACAGTTTCCTTTTGTAAAGCACAGGTGTCCCATCACTTTTGTGAGACACTGTAAAAAATTGATTGAATTTGAGATGCAGTATAATTTACATTTACAAGGAAACATTTTGTAATTACTATTTTTTAAAAATTCGTCTGAAAAAATGACAGAAGTAATCGTAAACTTTTATTATGCTGATGACATTGCTGTCATGACGACGGAACAAGCTAATGATTGGTTTCCCAACAACCAATCGTGTCTCCTTTTCGACTACACTGCA
>JAPMOR010008634.1:1144366-1171395 GCA_026543865.1 Argiope aurantia
ATATATTAAACATAAACATATATTATAAACATTAAACATATATTAAAACATAAACATATTAAAAACATATATTATAAACTATCTATATATTCATGATCGATTCTGAGTTGTTGTCTCTCCAAATTTTCTCTCATATATTCAAACAAAGCCCCCTCCTCCTTGCTGTCTGAATGCCAATTGTAGAATTTGAACAAAATCACGAATATCACGAGTGTTCAGATGCTGATTTTCAGAGCCCACCATATGAGCGCTTTGTGTTCCGTAGTATAAGGAAGAAAACTGAATATGCATGTTGGATGCCTTATGTTTTCCCTCACAATACCAAAATTTGAAACAGAGCTACAAATTTGTAACAAGATGAGACACCAAATTTCATTCATTTAAACCTTTGAGTTACCGCGTTTAAGATCCGTTCTGACAGGCCCGTGCGCATCTTGATTTCAGAGCATTTTGCCCTCTTTCCTCTGATTTTGTGGTTTTCTGGGTTTCTTTGATGTCTGTTCATTTTACCGACAGTTTGCGGGAAGCTCCCGATCGACGTCCATAGGCAAGAGTGGTCATACAATGGGTCAGATGACAGATTTACTACCATATCCGAAAAGGCAACGGGCCGTCGGAATGGGACTTTACAAGTGTGCGAACGTATAGGCCTACAGATGGTCAACTTCGACAGATTATTTTCAAAATCTGATACGGATTTACACTTTAAATACGAAAATTATGTACCAAATTTTATTCGGATAATTCTTTATGTTTTGTAATTTATCGTGCTCGCTTGCATTCAGACAGATAGACAAATTTCCTGCGGATGGATTTTTTTCGAAAATTTGTTAGAATCTTACAAATCTGGTATAAAGCCCGCATTCCAAAGATCAACGGTCTAACTCAAAGCATTTTCATGTTATCGAGTTCATAGATAGATATAATGGCAATAGTGTGTTTTTCGGATCCAAGGAGGTCTGAAACGTGGAGGTTCGTCGAAATCTCGAGATTAAATTTTTTGGCGATTACAATACATTCTCTTTGTATCCTTAGAAAGTAAGGGAAAAAATGCGCTTAGGCCAAAAATTTGATTAGATCTTAAAGTTTGGCGACATTAAATAAATCTTGGCGCATCATATTTTCTCGTCGGCGGTCACCTTCGTTGATTTCTGCCTTAAAAAAACTTTAAATATGCATAAAAATATTACTTTAGCTGCTAATTTCACAAAATTTTAATTTCGTATTATTGTTTTGTATTAAGCAAGTAATTGAATAGATTATAAATCAATTTTGCGCTTCATTTATAAGCAAATGATATTTAATTCTGGTTTTTGAGCGAAACAGAACATTCAGTAATAGATATTCTATAAAAAATATCATTCTAAAAATTCAGTGCGTGTTTTCTCAAACAATGAAAATTTTGTTTAGTATTCTGTTTTCTCTTATTCCGTGGAATTCATAATCATCACAAGTCTAATTTTTTCTTTGAGATGCAGCTATAAAACCCCAACCGGGGGTCAATGAACTACAATAAACTTCTATCAATATGAATGAATATATATATTTTTATTTTTAATAGCTGTATTTCGAAGAATTTGATTGAAAATTGAACCTATTTCATATCCTTTTTCGAAATGTATTCGAAGAAATAGAAGAGATTATCTTTCATAATTTGAGATTCCTCGTGGGAAAAAAATATTGTAGAGTGTTTTTCAAAATTTATTTCAGGTCAATTTTTTTACCATGGAAAACTGGTTTTAAACAGTGCTTTCATCACACTTCATGGCATATTAAAATTCCAAAAGTACAATAAAAATAAAATTTAATTTAATTTTTAAATAAACAGACTTAGTAAGTGTTTTTAATTCCTACACGATTCGTTTTCGAAACAGAGAAGTTATTTTATGAGGTGAATTCTAACTAATTGCACGTTGTCTTACGCTACTCTGTGACATATTAACGATTTTTACTCTCTCGTATGTGATGAGCTACAGAAAACTTTCCACATTTTGTGGACAATATCAAATTGTATATGTACCTTAAACTTTCGATTTGACAACTTGATGACCTAATTATCAAAATAAATTTTCTTCAGGATATGCAGAAACTAAACTCAAAGTTTCCATTTTTATTTTTTTGTATAGGAGGTATAGAGAAAGTACTATAATCGCCAAAAAAGATTATAACTCAAAGATTGGAGAGAGATACATCAAAGATTTTTCAGACTACCCTGATTTCAAACTATCCTAAGTGCGAAAAATATATTTTTGGAATTATATTTATCTATATGAACACGATACCCGAAAGCGCTCTGAGCTTGATGGACGAAATTTAATGTATGGATTTGTAAATTTCTATCAAATTTTGAACGAAATCCGCTCAGTGAAAGCCTGTCCGTCCAGTTGTCTGAGTGCAATTGAATACAATACATAAAGAGCTAAATAAAGAAAAAAAAATCTGATTCACAGTTTAAGTATCTAAAATATTGAATTCATATCAAATTTGCGACCAAATCTCTAGAGGAATTGACCATCGTCGGTTTGTACTTTCTCAAGCATTTGAACACGTTAATTTAAAAATGTAATGATTTAAATAAATAAAATTTGATATGTAATCTTGTAACTATAGTTGCAGTTTTGTCAAATTTTGTGAAGTTTTCGACATCTTTCTTTTCACGCGAAAAGATATAAAAAACATATATTCGATTTTCTTGTACTTGTATATAGATCGAATGTCAACGATTAATCCACAAAAACATTACAGGATTAATTAAAAGTGCTAGATTCATGCAGTGGCCTAGTGGTAAGATCGCGATCTCCAGGTTGGAGACCTGATATTGCACTAAAGATCAGCCATGCATGCGTACCTGTCGCACGTTCAAAACTGATCTTCCGGGGCGAAACATTCTGTCGTTGGTGTGGCGAGGAAGTTTGGAGTGGGGAGTGCCAGCTCAGGTGTCGTCCTCGTCATCTGATCAGGATTCAAAATAACGAAATACCGATCAGATCTCAAAGCAATTATCAGGTATATAAACAAAATACAATAAATATTATATAAAAATATACAAAATTATAAATATTATAAAACATTTGAAATAAGAAGAATTTTGACAAAACTTTTTTAAAAATTAATAAAAATAGAGAGAAAAAATAAGAATAAAGTAAAGAATAAAATTAAAAATAAAAGAAAAGTATAACTGTTAGGGAATCTGTAAGAAAGTTTTGAAAATATTATTCTCTCTGGTTATTTAACAAAATACTGATGTCATGCATGAGCAGCGATTCATAACCTGCAATTATTATTAGTGCTTTAAAAAATGTCATTACTAATAGAGTTATTTAATAAATTTGGCAAAACAAAAATATCCCTGTGCATTTGATGTGTGTGCAAACATGAACTGACTTCATTTTTGTATTACAATGACTTTTGTATATTTAAAAAAATTAAAATATTTTGCGGCAATAATACTTGCTGTTTCTTGAAACAGAGAGTTTAAATATTTTTTTTAAAGATCTATTCAGTGATATGAATTTTTTCATTTTACAATGGTTACCTTTGATAATTTTATATTATCTATGATGCAAGCTGCACGCAATTTTATTTCAAGCTGCTTATATAATACTGATTTTAATATAAAGTGAACAATAAAAGATTTTTATCATATTTTGCTTTTCTTCCTTTCACCGAGAAAAACTGTTGTAACGGCCTTCTTAAAATTTCTCACGTACTACTTATTAAAGATGTTATTTACTTGCCTTATACTTATTAAAGATTTTATAAAAACTGTGGACATTGAACAAGGTCGTGTTTGCCACAAGTGCTCAAATTTTTAATTTCAAAGTTCCGAAGATGAAAAATTTATGTTACGTGGTACAGAGAAGAAAACGAAGTTCGCATGTTGAATGCTTTTTTTTCGGCCGAATGAAACCAAAATTTGACACAGAAATACAATTATAGTAAGATGATCACATGCCACATTTCTTTTATCTAAATTATCGCGTTTTTGAGTTATCATGTTGATATGAATGTGGAAGTATAGATATACAGGTGCTCAAGTCTTGCATAGATATTGTTGAAAATTTTATATATATCTACACTTTAGCCGTTAAATTTGTGTACCGAATTTCATTGATCTAGATCCTTACATTTTGAAGTTGTGTTCCGAGTACTTGGACAGTCAGAGAGCCAAATTTCCTGTCAATGGACTTCGTTCAAAATTTAATATGGTGAAAAGACTAAATATCAGTTTTCATTCATATTGCTCAACGCGTTTGTGGACTAGATATTATTCTAAAAATTCGTTAATTCGTTTTTTGGACTCAAGCAGTGTCGAATTTCGTCAAAACGAATTCGAATATACTATAAAAATATTGCAACAGAGCAGTACTTTTTCAATACTTAGTATATGAGAAATAAAACGCTGTACATGATCACAAGGACAAACATGGAATTTAACGTGCTGGTGTCTTAATCTGATACTTATTGAGTACTGATATTGAAGAGTACCAAATTTTTTTTGCTAATAATAAAAGAGATTGTATGTCTTTGGCGCTGGCGCTCAGCCGACCAGACTATTTCGGTCCAAATCAGTGAATGGGATGATACAATGCTTTAAAATACAACTCTTCGAACTACAGAACTTAGCTGATTCCAGAACGTGTCATACTATTAAAACAAATGCTGTCCTATGTATCTGAATAATTGACTTTCCTAGATTCGTAACACAAGTACTAAGGCCGGTTACGAAATAACCTTCATTGCCTCTTGCTCTAATCTCTCTCTCAGTTAAGTAATATCTCTCGTGCCCTCATCGGCGATGATTACACCAGCATATCTGTACATAAGAAGATCAGAAGGCAATTTATTCGACTACATATCCATGAACTCGTTGTACTTTCCTCACTCCATAACCAAAATTCGAAGCTAAAACACTAAAATAATAATAATAATAATAAAATGATATTTAACTTAAATATCTTATTTTGCTTTAAATATTCTCTTTCTTTAACTCCTGCAGTAGTCTTATTGGTTAAACGGGAGCGAGCATTACCATGTAACAAATCTAAATAAGTTTAGTTTAGTTTAGTTATATTAACGTCCCGTTGTAAAGCAACACTAGGTCTACTTTGGGAAGGATCTCGTAATTTTGAGGCGAGATAAGATAACGAGGGAGAACCTGAGCTGGCACCCCCCTCTCCACACCAGCGGGAGGACGCTTGGTCCTGACGGATTTGACGTGCTACAGACCCCCTTACACGACGGCTCTGCGGTGGAATCGGGTCTCGAAACTGAGACCTTACCACCAAGCCACCGCTGCCCAATCTAAGTAAACAATCAAGGTAAATAGCATTGATGGTTGTAAATTCTTGATACGTTATTGATTCGAAACACTTTAATGTTCAAGATACCAATTCCCCCCCCCCTGATAAGATTGCAAATGCTGTCTTATAAAAACTGAAAATAAAAAAAAAATCTACATTCTATTTTTATTTATATGATTCCATGCAGGAATTTAAATACTTGGGAAAGTTATGAAAGTTTTTGAAATATTAAGAAATAAATAAGATGAAAATATAATAATTCAATGGGGACAAAAGTATAAACTATAGAACATAATTTTGGAAAAAACATTTCAAATAATTAAATGTAAATAGATTCCCAACTAGGCATCTTTTTTTCATTAAAACAAAATGATCTGTGTGAATAAGAGTTTCTAAGCAGAATAACGCTTAATTTACTTAAAACTAATGGCAGGTTGTCTATTAATGTTTCTGAGTTGCAGTATCCAAGGGCAACATTTTAAGAATTCCCACTTTAAAAGAAAGTATTGTAATTGTTAAAAACTCCGATATTTGGATTATGAAGAATCTCAATAATTCAGACCTACTGTTCAGCAACGGATTGTAAAATCCTCTGCACTTTTGTTCATGCGTTAGGATGGGTTTAATTTGTCAAAATAGGGGTGAAAGGAAAGATGAAAGGAGGAGATGTTTACATTTACTAGTATCTAATAGAGGAAATCCAAGGTCAAAGAGAATACCAGAAATGCACTCATCGTTCCGCGTCTCACCCCTTAATGAGATGGAGTCGTCGAAGTGTGGTCGCTTCAGAATCCGTTGACGAACACTACATGACTCCAACAAATGCATTCTTTGAGTTATGTCTGTCTATATGTGAACATGATAACATAAAAACGCTCTGAGCTAGACTGATGAAATTTGACATATGGTCTCTATTTTGGTCGTCTTGACATATGGTCTCTATAAAATTTGTAGATTTCTATCAATTTTTAAATTAAATAAATTCAGAGGAAGTAGATTTGTCCTGCTGTCCAAATATAAGTTGAGTCTATAACTATTAAACGAAGAGAACTAGATGGATACAATTTCGTACACAAATTTAACATTTAAAGTTAAAGTATAAAGTCAGTATACTTTATAAAGTATAAAGTATACTGACCTTTAAATTTAACATTTAAAAGTCAGACGGTTGACCCTCTCTCTGTCTGCATTTTCACAAATATTGAAACGCTATAACTTAAATGAATAAAATTTGGTATGTGATTTGGTGATTACAATTGAAGTTCTCTATCAAATTTTTGTTTTTATCTTTGAAAAAATCACATTTCAAATAAAAAAAAAATCCAAATTTATGTGTCCAAAATCACATTCGTTGTTCTAATAATTGTGTCGTAACAGTATTCCAGCGATTAATCGCAGAAAAAAAATCATAAACTATTAAGCTCTTTCAGAACTATTGCTCGCTAATGGCATGTGGTTAGTAATATACAAATACATTTATTAGAGAATATATTAAAATGTTTTGGATGACCAGTCCAATTGCTTATTTCTAAAATTACTTGCTTTCTTTTCTTCTCTGAAAATTCAAAGATTAGCAGAAAAAATTAAATTAATAAATATATATTATAAAATATAAATAAATTGGAAAAAATGTAATTAAAGGAATGAAATAAAAATATGAAATGAAAACAGTAGACAAAGATAGAAAAAGGATCAGAAAATAGAATAGACACATGGTGTCGGTCCACAACGAAAACAATGAAAAGCATCCAAATTCATACATTGCTTATTGCTCTGTATTATAATGAGTAAAACAATTAACGAACAATTGGCCGCCGGAGGCTGAAATATCTATTTAATTTTCATTAATTCACGTTGGCTTTATACCGAAAATGATCGAATATAATAAATTGCGAATCAAAAAATTTCAGAAAAGGTAAACAAAACTCGAAAAAAAAAATCTACAGATTTGCCATTAAGATGACATACCACATACAAAAACATAATTCCAGAAATGTGCTTTCCGGACTCGGGCGCATCTGAAGTGAAAAAAATTGCATTTTGGGATTTTTCAAAATATTAACGGCAATACTTTCTTTTGACTTTTGCAATATTTTGTTTTTTTATACGAGAACGTGAAAATAGTGCCTAATAGTAATTGTAATAAAGTATATTAAGAATATTGCATTTTGTTAGTTACTGCTATTCACTTTTTCGTATATGAAATATACATAGAGGAAATATTGTAATAACAAAGGAAAAAAAAAAATCGAGATTTTGCAAACTTTCAAGTCTTAGGCCTTCTTGAGTTCGCGAAACACATTTTTTTGAATTTTATCTGTCTGTAATAATAATTCCTAAAAATTTTGACTTTGATGGGTGAAAGTTAGTACATAGTCTTTACCCCCCCCCCTCCAAAGATTTGCACATTTCAATCAAATTTTGAACTAAATCTGATCAAAGGAAGTCTGTCCGATAACATGATAAATACAAAAGATAAAAAGCCAGAAAGATGAAATTAAAATCTGAAATGAAGATTCATATCATATTTTGAACTAAACCCATTAAGGAGTTGACCATCTACTGGTTCATGCTTTCTCATGTAAGTAAATGCAATAATTAAAAACCATAGCAATTAAAATAAAGTAAATTTTTATGTACTTTAAATCGGAATTCTATCGAATGTTGAATCAAATCTGTCAATAGGTTAATCTTCTATAAATTTCTTCTTCTGTACGCATGCAAACGCGATAACTCAAAGATGTAGCGCGTTAGATAAATGAAATTTGGTGTATCACTTTGTGACTAAAATTGCAGTTCTACATCAAATTTTTAAAATCAAGGTGTCACAGAAATTAGTAGATAACGAAATGAAAATTCAAAAATGTAAAATAAAATGCGCAAATAAGGAAGTACATTTATTCTTTCATTATTATTTCTTTATAACTTGCAATATTGGCAATTTCACCTTGTGCAAGCACGTATTCAGGTACAAAAATAATCAGGATAAGCGCAACAGGTTTGAGGGAGTGAATAGGTTGGAGTGCATTCCTGCCTGTAGCTTTTCGGATTTCAAGATAAGGCGTAAGATAAGCAATTTATTACTAACAAAATCCCTCCCCCCTTATCCGGAAATGCGTTATATACATGAATAAATTGACTTCTTATGTAATATAAATCCATTTTTGAAAGAATGTTTGTAGAAATTTGCATGATATCTTATCACAAATAAATGTGAAATTCAAAAGTAACTATTATGAAATTTAAATATATTTTATGCCTGTCTCTGTTCCTGCAAATAATAAAGATGAATGTGTGTGAGTTAGCGCTCTACAAACATGATGATATGATCTAGAGTACCAAATTTAGCACATATATACTTTGGAGGATAAGAATGTACATATCAAAAAGATTTTTTTTTAAAATTTTATTTATTAAGAAAATGTTTGCGTTTTTCCTCGACAGCTTCCGAAAATATTACAGCACAAAAATGGTTTTATCTTAAGTTTACAGTTAAAAAATGACTGTTTTCATTTTTTAATGACAGTTGGAAAATGTGTGTGTGACCAAGATTTTGTCCCGCTCACGTACACATCTATTAGTTTTTAGAAAATATTTTTAGTACATTTTACCATACATTTCATTGTTGAAATCAAATCATTTTTATGGTTATTGCTTTCATTCTGCTCGCCACCCCCTCTCCCATCGTTGATGATCAAAAATGAACATTCGGCTTATTTTTCCATGTTGAGCAGATTTCAGTATAAGCCATGTTTTTAATAAAAATTTTGTTTATTTTCAGAATCAAGCAATGAAGAACTTTTTTAAAGGTCGTACCTTTTTATATACTCCTCTTTTTTTCAATGATATAACTGGATGTATAAGGAAATGGAGAGAAAATCAGGGAAATACATAGTACAGTGAACAGAACAGTTGAAGATTTCTAGATATCCACCAAAAAAAAATTTTGCTCGAAAAAAATCATTAAAATTTAGTTAAATAGAATATTTAATTGAAATTTTGAACATTGATCTCGGCGAATCAACTGATCGCCAAAAGCAGCTAGTCTCATTTGATAATAAAGAAAATGCGTGACTATCTGTACTCAGCAAGCCAGCCATCTGACCAAGGACTTTCAAATTTGACATAAATATATTGAACAGGATGGTAAACCGCTATTTGGAGAAATTTTTTTTCTTTTGAAATTTTAATTAAATAAAAATTAAGTGGATTTTGGTATTTTTTAAGAGTAACCAAAAATTGTTTTTTTTTCACCATTACCAGCTTTAAAAAAAAATATCCTTTTAATAACACAATTTAAATGATGTGCAAATTTTTCGATTTTTTTTTTGTATAAATTTTAAAAGCACTTTTCACTGTTAAATTGAAATATAACCCATTTTCAATGTTTTCTCAAATTTGCATGCTTTTTTTCTTCCATAGCTGAATGCTAAAGAAGGAAGGTTAAGTTTACTATCTCAATAATTTACAAAATGACTAAGAAAATAAATTACATTACCTCGAAAGACTTACAAATATTTAGCAGAGGTAATCATAAACATCAAGTTACGCATATACAATCAAATACAATATTTCCAGCAACTGGTCGCTAAAGGCGGCTAAATGATAGCAAGAAAAGAATTTCACCTTATTGTTTTTCGAACTGGGTAGAAGGGTAAGGTAAAACATTCGTTTATACAACTCAACAGTTCGTTTCCTTACTCCATTTTTTTAATGATCGACTAGAAATGTAAAGCATATAAATATACTTTATACAGAAACTTTATTACTTACATGGAAAGTAACATATAATATAATATACTTTTCCACTGGTGTGAACGAATGACCTTTTACAGGATTACATTTTATACCGTTCTGTTCCTAGTTAAGTTTTTCCATTTGCCATCCTAATAGTCTTTATATCGCTTTCAAGTCAGTCAATCTCTTTAAATTTTGGTCTTCTTTTTCAGGTACCAAATGATTTAGCCAAAAGATGTCTTTAGTTGCTTGATTGGTAAAGTGTTCTGCCCCTTTAATCCCCTGCATTGCTATGTATTTAATAATATCTGGTCTTTTAAATGGTATTTCGGTTCCGGAGTTGTATTGTAGTTTCTATTTCGGAGTTGGTAACGATTTTTATACTTCATAAATTCAAGGAAGTATTCTAATTTTCATCTTTTGTCAATAATTTTTTTTCTGTTAAAGCCATGAGAAGAGCAGCACAGCGAATCAACTTGGAAGGTAGAAAGAAGAGAAATTATTTTGAGCTTACGCAGTTTTTGAAAGGAATTTACCGAAACAGAGTTTCGATTCTGTGGGGGGAAAAACAAAACTTAAGCAGTTCAGAAATTATAATGAAGCTAACATTCGAGCCTGTGTTAGGAAATTAATTTTAGCATGTAGATTAATTATATATATATTAATTATATTTTAAAATAATATGCCAAAATTAAAGAATATCTATACACCATGCACAGAAGGAAAAGGTTATAGTATGGAATAAAATTTTTATGCATAGGAAAAATTTTTTATGCAGTGTACCATCTTTACTGAATGAAAATTATACACATAATTTAAGCAATTTATTTGTTGCAGAAATACCAGATGTGGCCACTTGCACCTAACAGGACCATACAACAAAATAAGTTCTGCAATATCAGTGACAATTTTTCAATATATCAATCAACAAAGGCAATTTTTCATTCAGATGATCTCCCTGGAAGTTCATCATCTCCAGATTCTATAAACTTTCTTTAGAATTATTCATGCCATTATTTTAACTATTTTGGTATTCATTGCTGCTTTAGTGCAATATCACAAGAGCTATCCTATCATCACATAAAATTTGACAATTGAATTAGTTCAAACTGGTATATATATATATATATATAATATATATACATACATGTAAACACAATTTTGCAGATGTATGGCCAAAAAGAAGAAAGATTTTGAAATCAATTTTTTTTTTTTTTTTTGCTCAGTCATAATTTGTGCAATAAAGAAGCGATGCCATATGATAAAATGACACCTGAAACATAACGATATAAGAGCAAATATATCAAAATTTTTCCCTTCATTGACTTTTATGAGATTTTGATAGGGATTTCTTTGTGAAGTGTTAGTTTTTTTAAAAAAAGAAGTGCAGTTGTTCAGGAATTTTTATTCCTTCACTCTTGACGAGTGAACAGCAGTCAACAATTTTGTTAAACATTTGTTAGAAATAATTAAATGAAAAAGAAATTAAATCAGGAAGTAAGAGACCATTTTAGAATGAATTTAGCATTGGCTAATTTGAGTTAAAATTTAGAAAATTCATTAGGAATTGAATTATGTAATACACACACACCAGTTTGAAATTCCAATATATTTTCACTGTGATAGGGAATTCTGAATATCAGTAACCTTGAGCTAATTACATTCCATGTACATATTTAAACCAGATGAAATTGACTTGACTTTCTGCCCAATCAGTTGCATGATATGCTTTACCTGTTCATAGGTTACAGCATAATTTATATACATTTAGAAAATATTTTAAAAGCTTTAGAATTTTACAAACATAATAGTGTTTTATCTAACATTTATATATCATTTGATTTATTAGATAGATATCCCTTCTTTGAGTTATTAAATTAGCATCCTTTTTAAATACTAAACAAGGATTAATTGAGTTGGAATGATTTATGAGAGTTAGATAATAACAACGATATCTATGATGTCATCCCATTTTCTAAACTTCCATGCTGAGCTAATGGCAGACATAATAGCAGATTTAATGGACCCATGCCCAATATAAATTTGGTAATACTGTCTCAGATTTAAGATTTCCGTCGAAATGAAAGACCTAAAACTTGGTCTATACTTGTTTGTGTACTTTATCTCATAAGAAATAAAGGGAAAAGAAAATACAATAATATTTTTATTTTTAAAAATGCATTATGTACAATATTTCTGTTATTTACAATTTTTAATAAAGTCTTGCAAAACATTTTCATTTTTTTTGAATAAATAAGAATGTAAAACTCAAATCATTTATACCATTTAATTCTAACAGTTTTTTTTTGTCTATTACATTTTAATAGAAATAGAATATAGGCACCTGATCTATTTTTTATATCTAAATTTTTTATTATTTATGAAGAGAGATCTTCCTCATCTTCTTGCAGCTCTAGATCATCCAGTTCTTGAAATAGAGATTCATCTACTTTCACTTCTCCTTCTAATAGAAGAGAGAGAAAAATTCATAAGTAATATAAATCAAAATTTAATGAAGGATAAATCTTCATGGCAATCAAAATTATTGCATCCTGGAATGGTAGCTCGTGAGATTTCAAGTATAAGCAATGGTAGTAAAGAAAAATTATTACATGTGCAATTATTATTTTACACATAATTTAACCCTTTGCATCGCAGTGTTTCACTACATGGAACACCTAATTTTACTCGTTAAACTGTGAAACTCAGTTATAAATGGGGGGGGGGGGAGAGAATACATTTAGGATTCACTTTTTTTTTAAATAATGGATGACAGTTAAAATCAAGTAAATTCTTAATTTTCAATTGTAACACACTATGTAAAAGATTATTTTTTTAAAAGGGAATTTTACATAATTGTTTTTCTAATACAAAAATAATTATTGGAAAAAATTTTCCAATGTTATTTTTTTGGCTGTATCTTAAATATTTATTCTATGTTTAAAATATTTTTTAAAGAGAAAGCATATGTGCAATCCTCAAGTAAAATTAGGTGTTCCATTAGCAGGAGCATTTCGCTCTATCATGTTACATATTATGATGGTAAGAAAATATTCGTGTCTTCATTTCCTGTTCTCTCTTTTCATAGAAAATGGTTTCTATGCAAAGAATACTGTGGGAGAGGGTTAGAATTCGTGCAAATGACTGGCCCTAATCACTTGTTTTTTTTTGTTTTTTTTTTAAATATCAGTAATTTTGACCATTTTTGTAGAGTTGCATGATTTTTTCCCCTTTTGTTTTTGAGTATCACTTTTGTTCGTTTTAGATAATTAAATAAATATTTAATATAATATATAAATAATTAAAAATGCATTCATATGCAAGAGATTTTACTCATTTTTCTGTTTTACTGCAATGCTTGCTAATTAAACTATTTAAGCTCTAGTGGTGCAGTGCCCCAGCTGAGAAAACACTTGCAGAATCAAATTGGTACACTCCTTTAAACACAAATAGGCTACCTACAACTTTTTTTTTTGGTACAAGTTTAAATTTTAAAGAGCAGTGCATTGCAAAGGATTAAAAAGTTCCAATGAGTAAATTATACGCCTATTTAGTAGTTCATATTGAGGTGAAAGAAAGAGAAAGAAAAGAAATATATAAATCAAAAACAAAAAACACCATAAATGAATATAGAACAAAGTACAATATAGAAAATAAACCAGAGTAAAAGGAAAAGGGGGGGGGAGGAAACCCTACTACCAACATCAAATAATAAAAACCAAAACAAAACAAGCATGCTAGTTGTAAATGCAAGAATCTGTGGAAATAAATGAGCATCAAATGGAGTTGGAAAATGTTGAATAATGCTATTAAATTTCATTATGAGTGTTTTTCCATCCAACTTGTAAATAGGTATGTCTTTTGAATTTCTTTTTTCTTTTTTAAATCTCCTTTTTTTTAGCAAACAAATCAATGTCTAAATTAAAAAAAAAAATCTTCAGACTCAATTGGAAAAGATAGTTTGATGAGCCTCAGAAAGCACAAACAGCTATGGATAAACTGTCTTAACAATTTTAGTAATTTTGATTTGTCCATATTAATGGTTTTCAATGCTTCTTCTTCTTCTTTTTTTCAGAAAATGAAGCTTTCTTCAAACAATTCTGGATGGTGGATGCTTTCAAATAATTCTAATTTCCAGAGATAATAAGTTTTTTTTATTTTTTTTTACATTAACTGCATAAGGATTTGGGAGCTTGTTATCCAGATAATAAACACTATTCTGAATTATTTGTTTTCATTAATTTCTTTTGACATTTTAGCAATTTTCTTTTAATTTTTTTCTATGAATGATCAAATGAAGTAAAATGAAAAAAGTAATTTTTTTCTTCACTGGCCAAATACATTGGCACAATACACTATTCTGTTTTTATAAAGTTCATATTAATTTCATTCCTTGATTAGGCAATCAATATATTTCAACTGAAATTACATACATTTTGTATCTAAATTTGATGTTCACATACATCTATATAAAGTAAAGTAAAATCCCAATTATTCAAGAAATTGGAAGGTGTATTTACAGTGGATAAATAAATTCCATGGACAATTCAAAAAATGACCTTCTCCTCAAAATATATACATGAAAATGCTTCTGAATGTGTTTTTTTTATTATTTATTTATAGCAATGGGCATACACAAAACAGTTATGATTAAAATAAGCAGATTTCTATAATTACAAATTCTTAATTTTTACAAAAAAAGTGGGTTATTACACTAAAATTTTTATTTTAATTTTATACTGGCATTTTTAAAAAAAACAACAGTAGTTTGCTATTAAAAACCACATTAACTATACAAACAATTGGGAATTTACTGTATTCAAATACATACATTTCAAAATAAATAAAAAAGACTCATCCAATGCTTTATATTCTAATCAAAATAAAGTTAATTCATTTATCTTACTACTCATATAGTTATAGCTTTCTTTCCCTAAAACAAATGATATGGAAAAAAAATTATTCATATGCAGAAATATAATACTTTGAATAAAAAAAGTCCAGTTCAGACTACAGATCTATTACCAAAACATAATCCAATAAGTTTCTTTTCTGAATTATTTCATCCTATGGTACCTGATTTTCAGTGTTCTGAAGGAACTCAAAAGAAGAAAAGATAATGGTAAAAATATAGGAAGTTTTTGCATTATCCTAGCAATAAAATTAGTTTGTGCAAAGAAAAAAATTATATTAAAGTATTAACTACATATATTTAATTTTCATATTTATTTAACCATTAACCATTTTACTTTTTATAATAATAAATATAACATGACTGCATTATAAACCAAGTAAGTAAATTGACATGAAGACTCCTAGACTTTTACACATTTCACAGAACAAATTCAGAAATATATGTATATAAAAAAAAATTAGGTGGCAAAGCTTACCATCTTGCAAGAACTTGAGATCAGAGTCAACCAAGGTTTTATCTTTTTCAAAAAGTTCTCTTCCTATGAAGAAAATAAAAGAAATATGCTTTAAAATTATTTACAAACAATTAAATGATATTGAAATTATGGCCTAAAAACATGCTTATATATAGAGAGATAATGGTGGTTTTCCAAATGGGTTGTTTAGGTAGTTCCTAGGGCTGTTGGAGTAAAAAAAGGGAATGAGACTACAGGCAGTTCAATTAAAAGTATGTTCGTAGATAAAAGATGTAGCAAATTTAACAAAAATACATTTAAAATCTATGTATTATAAAATTTTAAGATAATATTAACTTAGATGTTAATGATAAAGTGATCAGTTTCAAATTTCTTTCAGCCCATTAACTTAAAAAAAATAACACTAACATATTAGACTTTTCTAAAATAAAAGTTATAATTTTGTTTAGATAATATTGTGTTCATGGATGCCATAGAGTTACAAGTCATAATAAATAAAAGTTTATTCATTTTTATAAAGGTACTAAAGAAAAAAATTAACCTTAATTAAGTCATTGAGATATTAATTGTTGAAATGTGTTTAAAACTGAAATCAAATTATTTATTAAAAGAGAAGACTCATAATCTGCACTGCTGATGTCCACAAAATATCTAAATTCACCATTGTATATATAACGAGTTATCCAAGTTATGTAATTAATGCGTTCAATTCCCCTTTACATAACTCGAATAATAAGTCAAATTTGATTAGTAAACGTGAAATAATCAAAGTACATTTCATATTTGGAATGACTCAAATATATATATAAAGATTGAAATGATAAATCACATGGCATATGGGAATAATTACATTAAATACCCTAATACACTTATAGTATTGGCTTAAAGAGAAATTTCACTAATAGATATATTCAATATTTCTCAGAATAGAAATATTTTAATGTTTTTCACTAATAAAAAAAATTAGTTATTTAATTGATAAAAATTAATTATAGCATTTTTTAATATAAAATTTACTGCTTCTAAACCATTTATATAAATCTGAAAATATCATCCATTTGAGTTTTTATATGGGAAACATTATACATAAAAATGTTTTTATCTTGAGCAACATCAGGAATAACAAATAGTTTATAATAAATATTAAATCAAGCAGATAGAAAACTTGATGAAGAAATTTATGTACTCACAATCAAATGTATGTTAAAAAATTAAACTGATTCCAATTTAAAAGAAAATTCTAAATAAGTACCAGTTAGTTTTTTTGAAGTTACTTCTTCTTTTGCTTGAAGCTTTTTAAGTTCAGCCATTTCTTGATCAAACTTTGCCTTCCATGTCATAAATGATTCAACAGTTACTCGTACACCTTCAAATCTAGTCTAAAAGAACACAATTTATAAATCAATCTGATACAAAGATACTTTTAAGAATAAACTTTTTTAGATAATTTGTAGTGATTGGATTTTAAAGCGTTAGGAAATAAACGTTCATAGATGGCGCTAGACAGCTAGCGCGAGTGTAATTAAAAGAGTGAGGTCATTCAAGTTTTTACTCTTAGAGAAGGAGTTATTGAGCAGAGTAACTCGAACGAATCTGCAATAAATTTGTTGTTAAGTTTTCTATTTGCTTATTTATTCAAAGCAGTCACGAACCAGCCACGACATTTGGCGCAGTCGACAGGATTGAGAATTGAGTGCTATTTTTGACGAACTTGAAATCGAACTTTATTCGATAAAGGTGTGCTTTCGGTATCGATATGGCCTTCCTAGGCAGTGAGAAAAAGGAAGATTTGAAGTTGTTGGCGGAAGAGCTGGGTGAAACTGTTTCATTAGAGATGAAAATTGTGGACTTAAAAAAAATAATTACTGGAAGTAAAAATTACGAGGAAGAGTTTGTGAAGAAACAAATGATAGTTATAGAAGATAGAAAAGAGAGAGAAGATCAAAAACGAAAGCAAGAAGAACGAGAATTTGAAGAAAGAAAAATTAAAGAAGAGTGGGAATTGCAGGAGAAAAAGGCACAAGAAGAACGAGAATTCGAACTTGAGAAACTGAAGCTGCAATATTCCAGTGTACCCGTGGATGTCGAATTATCAACTCCCAAGATAGAACTCAGGCACATGATGCAGAAATTCGATGAAAAGAACAGTGATATCAGTTTATATTTGCTGTTGTTCGAGAGGCAAGCCGAGTGGGCTCAAATAAAACGAGAAGATTACGTGTCGCATCTATTAGGATTATTGCTACGGATATAACCCAACTCATCGCTCGAGAGCCAATCGAGAAAGTTAAGGACTATGACCACATCAAGAGTTTATTTAGTGAAACGATTTAAACTCAGCCCGGAAAAATTCAGACAAAAGTTTATGACTCATTTTAAAAGACTGGTGCGATTTTACTTACGAACTTAAAAATTATTTTGAGCAATGGATTCAAGGATTGGAAATAACTACTTTTGAAAGTTTGTCGGGTTTAATCATAACAGAACAGATAAAGCGGAAAGTACCTACGGACATTAAAGAACATTTTATTGATGTTTGGTCACAATTCACGAATCCAAACGAAACTGCAAGCAAATTAGATGATTATGAAAATGTGCGATCAAACATTGTCAGGAAAAAGAAAGAACTATATCAAGAGAATAACTGTTCTAAACATCAAACCTGCGACGAAAGAGAAGAGACATTTTTCGGAACGGAAATATGTACCCCCCGCATCAACGAGAATTCAGAAACAAAAACTTTCATGAAAACGAAACTACAAATTCAAGAAAAGTGACAAGAGACTGTTACGTTTGTGGATTATCGATTTTGCTAGAGACTGCCCAAATAGACATAAAAAATCGCAGTTGAGAGAATCGGCGGCAGAAAAGAAACGGGAAGACATTTTAACCGCGGAAATTCAGTCGGAATTAATTAATGGTGAAAAGACCTTAAATATCAACCCTTTACAATACGTTGATATTTGTATGGACAATAGAAAATTGAAAACCCTAGTTGACTCGGGTGCTATGATACCAGTTTTAAATTCTAAATATTTGTCAAGTGAACAAAAAGAAAAAGGAAAAATCACTTTAAAAAGTGCATTTGGAGAAAGGATTAACGCTACTCTTTCGAGTTTTCAAATATCATTAAAAGATAAAAACAACGAAGGATTTTCCAGGCCTATTGAGATAGTTGCAGCTGTCACGGATAGAATTCAAGAGCAGTTCATCCTACCCCCCTCTGTATTAAACTTATTGGGAGAAAGCATAAACCACAGCCGCACCCAAAACTCGTCTGAATTAGTGGCGCTGATGGAAGAGAGCTTTGATGAATTTATGATTTGTTGTGGAGTTAGTCAGAGCGAAGAACAACCGAGCGGAAATGAAAGCGATTCTTTGGATAAGAAAAACAAAATTAATGCGTTGAAAGAACAAAGAAAATGTGACACTTTGCAGTCAGTAAGAAAAAATGTATCGCTTGGAAAAGGAAATTTTTTTAAGAATGATGAATTAATATTCCACCGGGATAAAATATTAGGCGAAAAAGTGAGTCAGTTAGTTTTGCCCAAAAATAAGAGGCAGTAAGTTCTTAAATTAGCACATGAATCAATTTTCGGATGCCATATGGGATTAAAAAAGACTAGTGGAAGAATTAGTTTTTATTGGCCAAATATGACAGATGATATTAAAAACTTTTGTAAATCCTGTAAAGAATGCCAGTTGAGGAGTCCGGAAAAAATGATATATAAAATTCCTGTTCTCCGTCCGGAATTGCCATTTGAGATAGTAAATATAGATCTAATAAGGACCCATTGAACCCCCTTCTGCTCGTCGGCATAAGTATGTATTATGTTTAATGGACCAGTATTCTCGATGGCCGGAGGCTATCCCTCTTCGTTCGTTAACGGCTAAAGCTACGTGTGATGCTTTATTGGAGATATTCATGCGGACTGGAATACCCAATGTTAGTGCAAGTGATAATGGAACGAATTTTATTTCTAAGTTAACCCAGGAATTCATGAAAAGATTAGATTGTGCTAGCAGATTTACAACGCCTAACCATCCAGCTGGGAATGGCCTTATAGAAAGATATAATAGGGTGTTCAAAAATTCACTCCATCACATTATCAGAACTGATCCGAGTAATTGGGATAAATATATTCCGTATATGCTTTTTGCGTACAGGGAAGTTCCTAACTGTACGACGCGTGTTTCGCCATTCAAGTTGATGTATGGACGTGAAGCACGATGACCTCTCAGTGTTCTAAAATCGAGCTGGTGTGGTGATATTGCCATTCCGTTAAACATGGAGAAATCAGTTGTGGATTATTTACAGGAGCAAAAAATAAACTTAGAAAGAGCTGCAGAGGAAGCATCTCTCATCGCTTCTGGTAAACAGCAGGCATATGCAAAATATTTTAACCGCCGAACCGCTTCTAAGGAATTTAAGCCAGGTGACCAAGTTTATTTATTAATACCCGATTC
Source organism: Argiope aurantia (assembly GCA_026543865.1). Lineage (NCBI taxonomy): Eukaryota > Metazoa > Arthropoda > Arachnida > Araneae > Araneidae > Argiope > Argiope aurantia. The sequence goes on from JAPMOR010008634.1 coordinate 1,164,264, forward strand.
ATCGAACAAATTATATGCCCGTTGGACTGGTCCTGGAGAAGTTATCGAGCAATGCCCTCCACATTCATATAAAGTAAAACTTAGCGATGGAAAACTTCGGCATTGTCATGCAAATAAAATTCGGAAATACTATCCAAGAATTAATGCTGTAGGCATGATCTTTGAAGATGATGCAGACTTTGGAGAAGTTTATTCATCCCCCAGTTATAAAAATGTATGTTACTGGAAAGAGATATTAGATCAAGTGGATTTGCGACATCTTTCTGAGGAAGTGAAATATCAAATCCTGAACTTATTGCGGAATCATCATTCAATATTTACCGGACAAGTTAGAGTTGCAAAGGTTGGTCATTACAAGATAAAATTAGAGGACGAGAAAGTAAGGAAAAAACCTTACGTGTACAGGATTCCTGAAGCGCTGAAACCTCAAATAGACTCCCAGATCGAAGAACTCCTAAAACTAGATCTAATCGAAGAGAGCTCAGCTGACATTGTTTATCCTATAGTCTGTGTAAACAAGAAGGATGGATCTATCAGGATGTGCGTGGATTATCGAGCTTTGAATCCAGCGACTAAAACCGACGATTTCCCCATGGAAGACGCAACGGCATTAATATATTCCATAGGACAGGCAAATGTGATTAGTGTGTTAGATCTTTTGAAGGGGTACTATTCGCTTCCCATGGAAGAAGATTCGCGGGATTATACATCTTTTAAGACCCATAGAGCACAATATCGTTTTAAGGTAATGCCTTTTGGGCTGAAAAATGCAGCTGCAACTTTTCAAAGGGAAATGAACAAAGCATTGTCGCCATACAGAGAATTTTGCCGTGCTTATATTGATGACATTGCTATATTCTCCAATGAATTCCCTCTCACTTGAAACGCCTTCATTTGGTGCTGGATAGATTGGAAGAGCTGCAATTCACCGTTAATCTTTCAAAGTGTGCTTTCGCGAAATCTGAAATTTCATACCTGGGGCATATAATTGGCTCAGGAAAGCATCAAGCTGATCCAGCTAAGTTAGAAACGATCTCTCGTTTGCCCATACCTGAAACCAAGAAACAACTACGTAGTACTCTTGGCCTGTTCAACTATTATCGTGATTATATTGCGAATTTCGCCGAGATTGCCTTTCCATTAACGGAACTAACAAAGAAAAGAAGCCCTGATGTGTTGCCGTGGGGTGAAATTCATAGTGTTGCTTTTGAAAAATTAAAATCGACATTGTTACACGCTCCTACTCTACACACCCCGAATATGAGCAAGCCCTTTGTGATTCATTGTGATGCCTCGTCAATCGGGATTGGCTCGTGTTTATCACAGACTGTCGATGGAAAAATGTGCCCTATCGCTTATGCAAGTCAAAAATTAAACAAAAGCCAACAATCTTGGTCGACAATCGAAAGGGAAGCATTTGCTATAGTTTGGAGCTCGAAAAAGTATGAAACCCTTGTGTTTGGATCCGAGATCCACATTTTTACCGATCATAACCCCCTTCCTTATCTGACCAAGTGCGCTCCTCAGTCATCTCGATTACAAAGGTGGATATTTGCCTTGCAGAGATTCGACATAACATTAAAACATCGCCCTGGTTCTAAAATGCCGCATGCTGATGCTCTGTCACGTTTATTACCAAAATAGACTGAAAAACATTTTTTTAGTACTAATATCATTTTTCTGTTTTATATATCAATATGGGATTAGTGACTATAAAATAATAATAATTTGTGCTTGCTATTTATGTATATTTGTTTTAATGTTTTTTTATGATTATCATTTTCTTAATATGTTGAATAATTGGTATTCGCAAGTTTGGTTAAGAGTTTAATGTGCAAAACTATTCAAAATAGGATTAGTTACAGGAATAGAACTTTTTCTAGTGTTTGTTATAAATTTTCATTCAGCAGTTTTGGTTATATTTTAAATATCATTTGAGTAATGTTTATCAAGTGAAATCCTTTCTTAATTATGTATTAATGTTTACTAGGTGATTATATTCATTATAAATTTGTGTTTATTAGTTGATAAGTGAATATATACATTATTAAGTATATATTAATGTATATTAACTGATAAGTGAGTTTCTTATTATCAAGATGGTATTTATATTCAATTGTGCATTTCTTATTTTACCTCATTGCTTTCTTAAATGTTTATTAGTAATTAGTTATTCATTCGAGTTAACTTTGCATTTGTGGTTTTTTTTGGATAATTTGGTGTCATTAGATACGTTTTAAAATCCAATTCATAATTTTAATTCAGAGATATGTTTATGTTTTCATATAAACACTACTCTTACGTTGGGGGTGTAGTGATTGGATTTTGAAGCGTTAGGAAATAAACGTTCATAGATGGTGCTAGACAACTAGCGCGAATGTAATTAAAAGAGTGAGGTCATTCGAGTTTTTGCTCTTGGAGAAGAAGAAGTTACTGAGCAGAGTAACTCGAACGAATCTGCAATAAATTTGTTGTTAAGTTTTCTATTTGCCTATTTATTCAAAGCACTCACGAACCAGAGACGACATAATTCTTAATTGATAATGATTAAATTATTTACATCAAATTTAATGTTAAGGGTAAATGTTGGCAAAGTTATTTAGTTGCTATATGCTTTTTTACATAACAAATTAAACAGAAATTCATCTATCCCATAATTTTTATATCATTATGTAGAAGTTGTATTATGATCCATTTACCTCTAGTGATGTCCACCATAATTTTAAAATTTATAAATCTAGTAAATCAGGACATTTCAAAATACAGAAGTTTGAAATTTTAATAATTCAAAATAATACAAAATTCTAAAAATATATATAAAGTACAAGAAATAACACTGCATTAATAAATTTATATCATCAATAAAAAAATAACTGAAATGAAAATTTATTATTTTAACCTTCAGAAATAAAGAGATATGCATATAAAAAAGAAATAAAATTAAAAATCTAAATAAATAGATAAATAAAAGATAAATGAATTTAAAACATTTCAAAATATGTTAGCATGACAATAGCTCAGAATTATTATTTGCCTTTATACTCTTAAAAATTTACACTAATTATAACAATGCTACTTGCATATTAAAAATATTTCACTTTTTTGTAACTTGACTGTCTTTAAATACAGGTATCGAAATTATAAAGTACAAGCTATTGAGGGAAAATATTTCAATTAATATTTTCTAAAATGTTAATTCATTCTTCAATGCTTTTTACCTCTGAAGTCATCCTTTCAAATTTGGTAATTCTATAATCAAAGATCTGCCCTATAAAATTTTTGCAAGATTTTTAAGAATGCATGCCATTTGATACAATTTACAGATGGTATGCGTGGCAACACATATTACCAAGATAAAAATGTGAGAAGAAAACATGTTGCAACAGTACTGATTGTGATCTTGTTCAAAAAATTTGGAAAATTATCGTGAATAAACATTAGACATAATTTCAAGTTAATTGAAACATAAATTATGCATATGTATTGAAAATGTCATATAAATATACAAATTTAGATATGTATTCTTAAATAATTTAATTATAAAATTAAAAAGTAACTTTTAAAAAGATGTAAAAAATTTATATTTCACTGCATCATTTCATAGTATTACTTCTAAGAACTTTATTGTTTCATAGAATAATCCTCAATATTTTGCTAAAAATTCTACTACATTTCTTTTAAAACTGTATTTTAAAGCAAAGAAACAAACACACAAAATGAACTAACTGTTTAAATAACACACACACACAAAAACATATAATTTAAAAGCACATTTAGAAGATATATATTTAAATCACATTTTGTAACATCATATTAAAACATATGATAATGTCCCCTAATAATTATTTTTCATTAATTTTTAAAATAATAAATTTCCTAGATTTTTTTTAAATCGATATATAAAATTAATATTTTAGTTATCTTTTTCAAAATAAAATTTCCATGGTAAATTTTCACTCCCTTAAAAAATTGCCATATTTCATCACCTTTACACAAGGCTGAAATAATTATGTGTTATTTTTTTGCATTTCAATAAATGAAATTCTGAGTGCTGTCTTTCTATAAATGCAAGATCATGGGATAGATATAGAGGTTCATACACAGTATCGCAAAAATGGTAATAGACTGGAAATAACTAATTTTTGTCTAAAAACATTCAGACGAGTATTTATTGATTATAAAATATCATTTAAAGAATATAATAATTTTTTAAAAATATTATATGAATCATTTGCACATGTCAATACTTTAATGCCCAATTTAATTTAAAGCACTGATTTCTGTAAATATCTTATAAAATATGTTTAAGATAACTATGAAATAAAATTCTGAAAAAGTGTGGGAAGGCTTATCTCCCCTCTTAAGGTAAAAATATAAAATATTTTAAATTATTAAAAACTAAAAAGCAAGATATCTTTTTTTTTGAATTCCTATTTTTTATAATAAGAAAGAATATCAAAATATAAAAAAAGGGGAAAAAAAATCAAAATGGCAGACATTTTGATTTCTATATCTTCCTATTGGTTGATATATGTCAGTCAAAAATGTTAGGAAATTCAGAAGGCAAACTGTTTTATTAAATATTGCAAAAAGAAACAATAGAAAACTTATTGTTAACCTATAGAAATGAAATACGATATCAAACATCTAAGCATTTATGGGTAAAAAAATATTAATGCCAATACCATTTCTGGAGTATTGAAAAAAAACCTTTCAAAATTCTTACTCTTTCTTCCTCTTCTGCTTTTTGTATTCTCAATTCTTCTGCTTTCTTTTTCTCAGATATAGTTGTCACCAATCTTTTACTCAGCCACTCAGATGCCTCGGAAACGAGAGTGTACACCATAACCATTCCTAAATTTTCTTGTATCTGTTAAAAAAATTATATAATTTTAAGAAATAATTTTTAACATCAATATAGTATAAATACTTAGATAATTAATTACATATTCATGTAAATTACTTCAATTTAAACAGAAATGCTATATTAGCCAGATTTTTATTTCTGCTGTGGGTTGGTACAATTGCTGCACTATTAAATAATTAGTATTTCATTGTGATTTCAAAAATTTAATTCTGATCTAATTACTTAGCTGAGAATTTTATTTCTCTTTTCTAATCATGCATACCCATAATGGATAGATGTATGATTAGTATTTTAGTTATTAATGAGAGAAAAGAATTTAGGTACTTGTGTATATTTACAGTCCTCAGTTTACTTTTTGATTTTTAGACTAAGCCAAGAATGCCCAGCTCCATTATATATAATGCAATCATCTTGGAAATATTTCTTATTTGCATGACAATAAAACTCAGAGTTTGAAAAATATCCATTAACACCAAAATGTTTTTATATATATTAAAACCATAGTGTTCTAAGGAATCTATTCTCGATATTTATTCTTTAATTACTTCGAAAGAGAGTACATCTCAGTTTCATTGTTAAAATCTAGGTAATAAGAAGTTTCTGAGTTTTCCTTTAGTATATTGGCTAAATATTAGTGAAGTAAAAATTATGAAATTTGATCCCCTCACATCTTTAGTAAAACATAACTACTGATCTTGTAATTAGGAATTCAATTAATGATATCAATTATTGTAGCTTTAATCATTCTGCAAGATTTCCCAGAAGAATTTAAATTATTTCAAAGATGCTTTAATAATAAATAATATTAAGTTCAATTCATAGAAACATTGTAAGATAGTGTTTTTCACTGTTTTTTATGCAAAAAAAATGCCCTTGTCACATTTTCAAATACAATAATTGTAACACAATTATAAAACAATATTTCAAAATTTCAATTGTAATTTTTGTCGCTACAATTGTAACCTATGTTTGCTCTTTAAAATATGAAAGACAATAAGAGAAAATATAAACTCACTATATTCTGCAAAAATTCCATTAGATCTTCTATATCTTGATCAGAAAGATTCTCTAAATCTGCAACTTCCACAATAGGTGCTTCATCAGGATATGTTGGGACATATGTAAACTTGAGAGATATTGCAGCTTTGAAAAAATGAAACAAAATAATCCATTAGACATGAAATTTTGCAAGAATGTCTGTGATTTAACCAAACAAATTAATAATCCGACTTTGATTCCTAAAATTAAACTTCAAATAAAAAAATTAAAAACAATTAATTTATTTTTATAGAAACTATGCTATTTAGAAAGATAATTTATACATAATATAATAAAGTATACCATATTCTTCGGGATCATCCGTCGCATTTTCTGTTTTGATGTCCATTGTAAAAGAATACTCAGGGTCGTCCGATATAACTATGGAAATAAAATATTTTTACAAATTTTTTAGTTATCATTATCTTTAAAAAGATAATGGGAAATATCTTATTTACTTATGTCTAAGGAAATAAACGAACCCAATAAAAACTTCTTATTTTTTTTAAATTAGTGATTGACATCCAGTTTATATCATATGTAACAATAATAATACCACTTATCTAAGATAAATATATTATTTAGGGCATCTATTATAGTTCTGGTAAAATAAAAGATACAAAAATAGGAATAAAGAATGTTACATGCAGTAATTACTATAAAATAAATACTTTTCAATTCGTCTGGATAAATAGATTCTAAAGCTTCAATTTCATTCCTCTGTTCTTCTTTATAATCTGTCATTTTAATCTCAAATAATAAGTAGCAAAAGAAAAGTAAGCAATGATTCTTCTCCTTGTTTGATTGCTGAGATATAAATAACGAAAAACACATGCATCAAAACAATAATTAACGGTTGCAGTGAAATAAAAATTGAAAATCAATAAAAGAAGGGAAAACTCTATATTTCAAAATTAAAGACTTCCGTATGATTAAAAAAAGTTTGATAATATGGTCAGAATAAAAGAAAAAAATTTAAGAACAAAAGATTAAGTAGAAATATTATTGCATTAAAGGGCCGTTTAAAACCTTGATGAAGACTATTGAGGACGGACTTCCGGAAGTTAGAATATAATGATAAGAATCGTCATTTGGTTCTTCAAACTTTTCTATTACACCTCCGCGAGGAGTTTTGAACCAGGTCAACAAATTTAATAAGTCCGAAAGTCCACATATGTAGATTTAATTAAAGCAGAAAGCTATTTAATTAAAGCAGAATCTTCAGTT
>JAPMOR010008634.1:1171795-1232253 GCA_026543865.1 Argiope aurantia
TTTTATATTTTTGTTTTTAGAACAGGGTCTTTTATTCATAATATTGCATACGTGAAAATTTATTTCCGATATAATAGACAGGATAATAATGTGAATTCGTATTTTTACCTTAAATAAGATATTGATAGATCATGTGTACGCAGGTAGTAAACAGTAGTTCAAGCCTTAGAGAAATATGATAGCTTATAACTTTAATAGGAATAACTCAACTGAAACATTGTTGTATTAATAAAATAAAAAGATTCAAATTTCTAATCTTTTTGATCAATCTTAAAACCCTAGGTGGTAAAAATAAATGTTTTAGCACCCGAAAAGGCTTTGAGTATCCATATTGGCAGTGCATGGATACTCGAATCATTTTCCATATAATATGTTTCTGTAATTTATTTTGAGTAATTTTGAAGGCACCTTAAGCCTTGGGACATAACAAGACTGCAATAAAAATATATGGTGTTGTATTTAATTTTTATGTTTCTTTTTGAATTTTAACAGCATTTCTACTGTTTCATTGGAATTGCCTTGAAACAGCTATTTGACCTTTTGAATCATATTTTATGTCCAACTGAATATTTTGTTTATTAAAAAAAAGGTTATGAAATAAATAAGGAGATTGATTACAAAAGATATATTATTTTTTATTTAAGTTTCGATAATTTTATGACTAATCTAAAAATATAATACAGAATTTGAAGTATTTAAAAGAGAAAATTATGTGCCATAACTTCTTTAGAGCTGTAAATATATATTAGTCAATTTCACAGCAAATTTTACTTTATAATTGTCTATGAAATGTATTTCCAATAAACATTTTACAAAAATTAAATAAATTACGTAATTTTGGTATTGAGCACTTTGTTCTGATTGGTAGAAAAAACAGAATGTTGTGCAGGAAGAGCTGCTTTAAAACATCTTTTGATGTGCTCCATCCATTGAATAGCTCTTCGAAAAACGTTTTCTGCTATTCCAGCGAAAGCCCATATGGAGATTCCTAGCCAACAGCCCATTAAACCTCCAATATAGCTGAAGAGATAACCAGTCTGAAACAAGAAAGTTACTGTACCTGCTATTTAATGAAACAATCATGAAAATCTATATAAATAATAAATTACAAAAAGCTTTATCATAAAATATTTTAAAGATATATTTTTTAAACGTTTCATTCATTTCAACATTGAAATGTATTAGAAGCGGGAGATAAATAACAGGGAATTGTAATTGTCAATTTGTTTCGATATATTCTTCAACTTCTATCAGTTGAAAAAATATCCGAAGAAAATGATGTTGTGTTTTTAATTAGTCAGCCTCAACTGCTTTTAAAAAGTTTTCTACGAAACTGCTTCAAAATTAAAGAATTTCTCCGACGCTTAAACCTTTATTGAACTTCCTTTATTAAGCATTTTTGAATTTATCTTTAATGAATTTTGCGAAATCAACACATTAAATGGATATCGGTAACGCCAATAAATGAATTCTTCTTTTCTGTTAATTGAAACAATGATTTAAGAAATAAACATTACTCTATAGACACAATAATTTTATTAATAATAAAGGAGAATACATGTGCGTATTTGTTTGTGTTGTCGCCCTATAGATAAAATAATTTGTTTTAAATATTTCGCAGAATAAAATGTGCACCTAGGAAAAAATTCTTAGAAATTTTAATTAAAAATTGAGATTTTTGGATCACCTAAAAGTATTATTGCATTAAACACATATTTATACCATATTTAAATATTAAAAATTTTCTTTTTAATAATACCAATTTAATTTTTCAGAAATGTTTTTTGTGAATTAAGAATTTATTTTTCAAAAAGGATATAATATCTGATAATATATTTATTGCACAGAAACTCAAATTATTTTTGCTTTGTGAAATATTTAATTCCATAATTTTCTAGTATTGTTGAAATTTAAGGGACGAAAAATTTGTGCAGTTTACATGAAGAATTAGAGAGTAAAGTTAAATTACCGCGAAAGACAACGTGCAATTGAAAATAGATTATACAGACACTTAAGTTGTTAATAGCACTTTGATGTTCTGGATCTCGACTTCACCATGAAAGTTTCCCTTGCAATAAACAGAGGATGTATAAAATTGTTTTAAGAATAGAGTTTTAATGTGTCATAATGATGCTAAAAATACTTTTATGCGAAGGCTATTAACAAATTAGACAAAATACTTAATCTAAATTATGGATTACTAATTTTCTGCGCAATCCAGCTGATCAACATTACGCGTCTAATAAAACAATATTCCTTCCTTCTTGATAGTTATTTGTATTCATATTCATTCTGAATAACTTCATTTAGGCATAAAAATCGATGAAATAATGGCACAATTTTATACAAGTAAAAATTTTGGATTTGTGGTTGCTAGTTTAGTGTGCTCTAAGTTTGTCGCCAAAATGATAACTTAAAAAAGCAAACGGAATAATTTTCCTATTAACCCTAAACTGATTTGTTTACATCTTTTTTTTTCGCTTGTTGGGTTGTGTATCTACTACAGCAGTTTTGTAAGAAATAAAAGTTAAAAATAATCGATAAATAAACATCCATTAAAGAATTTAAATAAATTACGCTTTATAATTGAAAGTATTTTTACAGCTAATAATACTTTCTGTGTTATTTTTAAAGATAACTATGAACAGATTTATCTTTTTGCAATTCTTACCGAATTATGTTATTCTAATTAAAATCGTTTGTTTACAAATTTTATCAGAATAGAAAATAAACTAAAAACATTTGCTCGAACTTTTTTAATCGTTTGTCTTTATTTCATGTTTTTTTCATTTTAATATTATCTTAAAATTCTAATGGAATTCTTTGCCATTTATTGTTATTTTCGTAGATTTCTCGTGAAATTCTATGAATGTTCAATACTCCGATGTCTGATATTTGGGATAAACAGAAACATTAGAAGGAATGTTGCATTTGGGAATTCAATGTTTTCATTTCGAAATATTGTATATGATGCCGACAGAACGACAACTGCATTCCTGAAAAGTTTTGCTGATCTTTTTATTTTTATGGAAATCTTTACCTGCTCAAATGAAGAATTAGATGAAACAAGTAAGTGTATTTATTAATTCACATTTCTTCTTAAAAAAGCGAGTAGAATCTTAAAATCGAGTCTTAAAGTCTTCTTAAAACCGACTAGCGTAGCTATTAGGAAAGGTTACTTTCATTTTTCTTTGTATTATTATTATTCTCAGAATATAAGTTTAATATGCTAAAGAAGCTACCAAGTTCCCGCTCCCTCTGCTAGGATGTTTTTTAAAGTTAAATACTGCCCAGTGCCGAAAGGATCGCCAATTCGAACTTTGTTTGAAGTACAGACTGGCGCAGCTTGTTTGCAAAAGTTCGTTATTTTAAGATTCAAAGGAGATTCAGAAATTGTGTCCCATAAAGGTTCAAAAATAATTCTTCTCGTATAAAACAATCGCGATCAATAAAGCTTATAAATTTCTAAAAAAAAAAAAAAAAATGGATAACTGTAAATGTTTCACACTATTGCTTATCTGGTCAGCCATCTTGTTTGGGGACTTCGTACTGTTGGCATCCTTGTGAAATAAGGACCATACTAAATTAGAATTTTATCGAATTTGTAACTAATTTGTGCCATAGGCAAATCGGCAGAAGAATCCACGTATCATTTTAATTATTTTTGAATTTCATTTTTTGGGTAGGAGATTATTTATATTTTTATTAAATTATATTTTATTTATGTTATTGTTTACATAGTACGATTATTTATATTATTATTGGAACATGAAATTTTCATTATCCGGAAATTGATTTTATATGGAAGAATATTTTAAATATTAAATGCCCTGAGTATATAATTTTAAGGCGTCGCTCTTCTTACTTTATATTTTGTACTAAAACCTTCAAAATGCACAAGCTTTATACTATACTCCAATGTTAATTGGTGTCTCTTGTATGCTTAGATGAAATTAGACCAGTGGAATTGTTGGCGCCAATAAGTCAGCATAACGCTCCGCCTACTAATTTTGTAGCTCCACCAAGTGGTGAAATCATATAACTTTTTGAGTGTATGTGTGCATACCAGAGAGAGGGTGTGTTGGGAGTGTGGAGAATAAAGAAATGGAGATACAGTCCAAGAGTTTATGTTTCATTTATATGTGATTGAGTTTTCTAAAAACTGAGCTATCGAGGGCCAAAACATGGTCCGTCGAGCCGGAGACATCTATGCATCTATTGAATAATGATTCATTATTTGAAATGTGTGATTTATTAGTGGAGATATCGTCGATAATGACGAACTTGGTGCGAAAATACCAAGAATGAGAATTCTCTTGTGGATAACTGGTCTCGAGTGACAGCAGTCCCAGCAAAGAGGTATGGGCAATATTATTCTTTGAGTTATTAACTAATTAATTTCCCGAGATGAAATTAATTTTGCTTTTGATGAGTTATAATTAATTTCCCGAGTTGAAGTTAATTTTGTTTTTGATGAGTTATAATCAATTTCCCGAGATCAAGTTAATTTTGTTTTGATGAGTTATAATTAATTTCCTGAAACGAAGCTAATTTTGTTTTAATGAGTTTAGAATAAAATTGTGATATTCTCTTGAATTATTTTGAATTATATATTTAAAATGGCGGGTTTAGCAAAATTAAAGAAAGATAAATTAAAACTCGTTGCCGAGGAGATAGGTTTGGTTGTTGCGGAAGGCATGAAAAAGAGTGAAATAAAGCGTTTAATTGAGGAGAGTGATGTGTTCAAAAATGACAACGAAATTGTTAAAGATGCTGTAGATCGAATAATAGGGAATAGAAACCAAAAGTCCGATCAGGATAGTGAAATAGAACTAGAGCGTCTTAGATTAGAGAGAACTAAAATACAATTACAATTAACGCAATTAAGGGCTAATGAAAATAGTACTCAGACTTCCGTTAATGTAAAGTGTAAAACCGAACCAGAAGAGTCTCTGGATAGCTTATTAAAGTCTGTGAGAATATTGTGTATTAAACCACCGAGCAAAGCTCAGGATTGGGGTTTCTTTTTTACTTGGTTAGAGAGAGCACTTAGTACTAAAAAGGTTCCTGAGAAATTTAAATCAGAGATTTTATTAAATTTATTAGGAGAAAGAGCTTCTAATATCCTAACTTATTTTTCTGAGAAAGACTTAAATAATTATGAAGAAATTAAATCAATTGTATTAAGAGAATTCGAGCCAACAGCGGAAGCGGTTTTAGAGAATTTTATATATTCTTCTAGAGATAACGAAACTCATGTGCAATTCGCTTCACGCTTAATGACGAGTTTTGAATATTATTTAAAATTAAGGGGTGTTACAGATTTTGAGACCCTAAAACAATTGATAGTTTCGGATAAATTATTCCAAAAGCTGGTTAAAGAAACAGCAACTCATATTAATATTAGATAAAATCAAAAGTGATTTACACCTCTCGAGTTAGGAAAAGAATGTGATCTGTATTTTGCTCCCAAAGGTAAAACCATTCAAGAGACGAGAAGAGGGCAAAATTATAGTTATAAATTTAAACCAGCATTAAAAGTGTTTTTCAATGAGATGAAAAATAAAAATTTCGATTTATGTCTAAAGAACGAGAATAATCCTTTGTATGCTTGTCCTCAATTTAAGAGACTTTCGGTTCTTGAACGCGTAGAGGTAGTGAAAAATAAAAACGCTTGCTTCAAATGTTTATCGCCTAATTGCAGCGTTAAAAAGTGTTCGTTTAGAAATTGTTTCTGCGGCAAAGCTCACAATAAGTTAATACACTTTTCGAAAGAAGCAAAAAATGTTTCGTCTTCGAATATAAAAACCGCTGAAGTCATAAATAATTCGCAATCGGAGGGGAAAAATTCGGGAGAAGGTTCGGTTTCCCCCAGTGAGTGGAGTCCTTCTTTCGTTGCAACAAATCTAATCGTAAATCAAAATGTAGTTTTGTCTACTGTAAGATGTTTAATAAAAGATAGATGTTCGCAATGAAAGTAAGGTGCCTTTTGGATAACGGCTCACAGTGCTGCCTCATGAGTCAGAATTGTATGCAGAGGCTAGAACTCCAAAGTGAAAAAATAAATCAATCTATTTCCTATATTAATAATCCCTCGCTGGTAGTTAATCTCAGAGTTACATCAACTGTGGCTAATAAAAATAAAAGTTTCGAAAGAAATATTTCGATGTTAGTGGTATAAAAAATAACAGATTTAGTACAGAATAAGATGATAGATATGCGTGTACATATTCCAGAATCAATTGACTTTGTGGATCCTAATTTTAATATTCCGGGCAAAATAGATATTTTAATTGGTGCTGAATACTTTTATAAAATAATAAAGCCGGGAAAATTAAATGCTAAAAATGAGAATTTGACGTTACAGGACTCTGTATTTGGTTTCGAGTTCAGTTAAATTAAATTTTAACTATTGGGGTTTAATATGTGGAGCAGAAGAATTAAATTCAAACTTATGAAAATTTTGGGAGATTGAGGAAATGGGAAATGAATTACCTGAAAGTAAAGAGAATGCTATTTGTGAGGAGCATTATGCGCGAACACATGGAAGAGATGAGACAGGAAAATATACTGTGGCAATGCCATTTAAAGAGCATTGGTCATGTCTAGGGAATTCAAGAGATATTGCTCTAAAACGACTCGAATCGCTGTGGACTCGCCTGTCTAGAGACCAAAAATATCTGAAACTGTATTCTGATTTTCTGAAGGAGTGAGGAATTCGCCACATGAGCGCGATACAAGATGAAATGCTTCCAGCGAAAGAAGCTGGTGAATGGCAAGAGTTTGTAACATCTTTAAGAAACTTAAACGACATTAACATAGAAAGATGTATTGTTATTCCAAACGCGGAAGTGAATGAGCTTCATGGATTCTGTGACTCGTCTGAAAAGGCATATGGTGCTGCAATCTACGCCAGAACAGTCAATTCAGCGAGTGAAGTGAAAGTGAAGCTAATCGCGAGTAAATCTCGTGTGTCACCAATCAAGCAGGTAACTATACCTAGTTTAGAGTTATGCAGTGCCGTTCTACTCACCAAATTGAAGCAGAAGGTAAAAAGTGCATTAAAAATGGATATTAAGTCAGTATCATATTATTCGGATTCTACAATCGTGTTTTCATGGATGAGAAAAGAGTCACGAGACTTAAAAACATTTGTTGCAACCAGAGTGGTTATTATTCAAGAATACACAGAAATGAATCAGTGGCATCATGTTCCTTCCGAACAAAATCCCGCTGACGTCATTTCAAGGGGACTTGATCCAGCGAGAATGCAACAAAGTGACTTATGGTGGTTTGGTCCAACCTTTCTCCAAGAACAGGTTGTGAACTTTCCTGGTGATTGTAACGACATCCACGATCCATTGGACAGTTCTGTGCAGAACAGGGACGTTCCTTCTGAGAAACTTTATTTAGCAGAACTCAAAAATTCGACTCATTGCTGTTTAATTTCAGATGTGGACTCATCAATTTTAGATAATATTGCCGCATTGAAGAAAGACTGTCGAATCTCCATGGCTGAATGGTCATGGCACTGGTCTTGTGATCAAGAGACCTGGGTTCGAATCCCGCTAGAGACACTGAGATTAATGGTATATGTAAATACGTAATTCCTTGATTTTATGTTTTCCTTTATTTCATGTTCCAGAAGATACTGGACATTTCTTTTGTTTACCAGACAAGTGTTCTGGACTTTTCTTACTGTCTCCAGAAGAGTATTCTGGAACTTTCTCTGCTTATATAAAAGCAGAAGATTTGTCAGTTCTGAGTTCAGTTAATAAATTGGTTTAGCTCTACCTCTTGTGTGTGTCATTAAGTTCTATAGCAAAGTATCTACGTGACAAATAAGTTTTATAAAATAATTAAAATCTTAGCCTTTATTTTCAGATTTATTAATAATTTGAGAAACTCGAGCAAAATATCAGGTCTTTAACCACCAAGGAACTGCAGTTGGCCAAGTTAACTTTAGTCAAATTTGTTCAGGAAGCTGCCTTTAATTGTGAAATAAAAGCCGTCGGAAAAGGTGAAAATGTTAACATGAGTCGGGTAAGTTGCTTGAACCCATTTCTAGACCCAAAAGGTGTCTTATGTGTTGGAGGAAGATTAAGTAATTCTGATTTCTCATAAGATAAAAAGTTTCCCATATTACTTCCAAAGAATCACAAATTCACTTTGTTAGTTATGCAATATTTTCATCTCAAATATTTACATTTTGGTGCACAAACATTGTTGTATTTGGTAAGACGGGAATATTGGCCGTTATGTGGCAGAAATACAGCCAGAAAAATTATTCACGATTGTGTCATTTGTGCTAAAACTAAACCTAGAACTGTAACCCAAATTATGGGAAATCTCCCAACCAATAGAGTTAAACCTAGTTATCCTTTTACTCATGTTGGGATAGACATTTGTGGACCTTTCTATATTAAATACAAGGGTCAGAGGAAAGGCAATTATCAAAAATGTTGTGGCTGTTTTCATTTGCTTTGCTACTAAGGCAATCCACTTGAAAATAGTCACTGACTTAACTGCAGATGCAATGATTCCCACTTTAAAGTGCTTTTTTAGCAGAAGAGGTTCTGTTCTGATAATGCAACCAATTTCAAAGGGGCCCATTCAGATTTGAAACGTTTGCAAAATATGATTGATAGACCCCTAGAGCCACTAGCTAATTACTTAACAACTGAACAAGTGACATGGACATTTATTCCACCAAGGTCACCTAACTTCGGTGGCTTATGAGAGGCGGGTGTTAAATCTTTCAAACAATATTTAAAGAGAGTTGTTGGTAATGCGCGTTTAACAATGGAACAGTTTTGGACTATTGTTACTCAAATTGAAGGTACTCTAAACAGTCGCTCACTGACACCTTTGTCATCAGATCCAAACTATTTTGAAATTTGGGCCCCAGGCCATTTTTTAATCGGCCGTCCCATAAATAGTATTCCTGATTCAGATTATTCAGAGAGAAAAGATAACCTTTTATCTCAATTGCAGAGACTGAGCAAAATGGTCCAAATAATCTGGAAAAAATGGAAATTAGATTACTTAAATAATTTGAAAGCCAGACACAAATAGCAGTTTGAGAAACAAAACATTTCAAAGGATTCTATGGTTCTTTTAAAAGATGATAATCTTCCCCCTTGCCAGTGGACAATGGGAAAAATACAAGATTTAATTTATGGATCAGACGGCAGAGTCAGAGTAGTACCTATAAAACCTCCACAGGGAGTCACAAAAAGGGCAATTTCAAAGATTTGTTTATTACCATGTGAATAAAATCAATGTATGTCTAGTGTAATTATTGTATTTAGTATTTAAAATGATATAATGTATATTTAAGTTGTTCATTGTACATATTGAAATATCGCATATATTTTCTTTTCAGAAATGTTTTGTATACAATGTTCAAATTTATTTTAAAAGTGCAACATTTTTTTTAATATTTTGTACTAGATAATTGTTGAAATTTTGCATTGTCTAATTAAATAATGTGTTAAATTTTTATTTCTGTAATGTTGAGATTTTGAAATGATATTTCAAGGGGGGCGGAATGTTGGCGTCAATAAGTCAGCATAACGCTCCGCCTACTAATTTTGTAGCGCCACCAAGTGGTGAAATCATATAACTTTTTGAGTGTATGTGTGCATACCAGAGAGAGGGTGTGTTGGGAGTGTGGAGAATAAAGGAATGGAGATACAGTCCAAGAGTTTGTGTTTCATTTATGTGATTGAGTTTTCTAAAAACTGAGCTATCGAGGGCCAAAACAGGAAATATTAACCCTTTGCACTCGAATGTCTTCTCTCAAGCACTATATATGACGGTGCATCGTTTTGACGTTTCATTTATTTTTTAGAATTTTTAATTGTAAAAATTTACAGAATGGTAGATGTGGATTCATTTTACCATTCAGGAAAACTCAACTTTTGACAATTGTATGTATTTCTTTTTTGGTGTAATAAATAAGACCATGTATTAAGTGATTAATTATACATCTAATTATTTTTACGACTGTAAAGGGTTAAAATATAAAGATTACTTGAGAAATGTACTTTTTTATGAATTTGTGATTAGATTATGTCAAAGAAATAAGAAATATATGTCAGATGACATCTCTAGTTTACTTAGAAAATTTTTGATGTTTCTTGTATTTTCGATTTTTTTATAATTCGAATCAACCTCTTAAATATTTTCTTTTCTCTATTAAGATGAATTCTTATTTTAAGAATGAATTATTTTTTAGCAAGACTATCTTGTTGACTTGAGATCTTTTTGTATTCAATTTTTGTATCGATTACGTCTACCTTATATTCAGATTATGTTAAACAAGGTAATATGATGGCCATATGAAAGAGCAGCGTATCACTTAGATGGTTTAAGAGGCTGTTGTCATATAATCAATAAAATCAACACAATTATAGACATTTGCTAATGTATTGGGAATTAGAACCAGCTCCGTCACATAATTACGATTCAAAATAAGAAATTTCTTATAATAGTCTCCATGTTATTTCAAAAAATGATGTAGAATAAAATCCGTGTGAATGATCGCCCCCAAACTTTCTCACGTACTCTCCAATTAGGTCTTGCCATCTTTTCCTTATATAAAATTATGAACTTTGTATTGCATTGTCGAACAATACGAAATACTGATATTTAGAGTAAATATAGCATATTTCTTGAATCTATCGTGCGAATATGTATTTTGGACGCTCTTTTTTCTACCCGATTGAAGTTAAAATTTGACAAAGGACTACAGTTTTTGTTCTAAGATTACGTACCGAATTTCATTGATTTAAATAATGTCGTTTGTGGATTATTGTGTTGCATGCGTACGAAACTAGAAACAGTCAACTCCTTGTTCAGAAAGGATAGAAATGCAGTTATCAGATGCAAAATTACTCCTTTTCCACAGTACCAAGTAAATTTTTCAGCAATTTTTGCTGTTCAAACTCTGTGGTACCATTATAAATGATGCTTAACTAGAGCGGATTTCAAACTGGACAGACTAGGCAGCTGACTGAGATCACTAGGACCACAGAAAGGTTGATTGGAAAATTTTACTTGCCATGTTGACAAATGAATAAATTTGTAAAAAATATAGATTGTTAGAATTATAAAATATTAGGTCTATAATTACGTTGAATTACTGAATAAGGTATAATTAAGTACATATTTATGATATATTATTAATTTTTCACTTAGTAATAATATTTTCTATTTAATAATTAAGTCCTGTAAAATAATGTAATATATTTTAAGTTTGTTTCATCTAATAAATTTAAATAATCATCCACTGATACTTAATAATTACTTATAACACGCGTAATAACTAACAATTATGGTTAATTTTTAAAAAACTAAAAGAAACTATTGATTTATTAATTAAGTTAGAAATGTCTTAAAATTTCAAACTATGTTTGACCAACTGTTGAAAGAAGAGTCTCATTAGGTGAAATGTCGTCACACGTTTTAGATATCTGAGTTCAAAACTCACTTATTTAGAATTTTATCTGTCCGATTGCCAAAAGCATTTTGAATTAGATGGATGAGAGTTTGTATAAGCATCAAATTTTTAAATTTTGGAGAAGTTTAAAGGAGTTTGTTTGCTTGATCCTATGAACACGATATCTAAACAAACAGATCTATATATGGATTGGTTGTTTAATCGGCACGTGAGTTTATGTTCAGATATAGAAGACATAATGGATAAGATAAATGATATACTAAAACTATCTTAGAACGTCTAAGATACCCTGTGGTAATGTAACCCAATTCCTAGATTTGTACCAAATTTTGATTTCAATTTATAAAAAACAGGGCTTCCAAAATGAATTTTCGACTTTCTTCACTATAATACGAATTACAAACGAACGTGTTAAGATATCATCCACATTTGAGAAACTTTCCAACTTGAGAAATTTATTGCGATTTACGAGACATTTTGTAATCATTTTTTTAAATCCACATTGTAATTTTTAAAAATACAATTAACAGAAAATTTTGAATAAAAAAAATAAAGGCACGCTTATTTAATGTTTTTTCTTTTATTAAACATAGACAGAGTGTATAATAAATGTATAATATTTTACTTTAGGAACTAAATTTGTATCTATTATCACAAAAAATATTGGCATACGCGATTGTATAAATAAATATATATAAAGCGGTGAAATATATGCGATGGTAGAGGATGGTAAATGCTCGATTTGATGAGAAATTAATTAATTTCTGCTAGAAGGGTTAAAATTCATCCACGATACCTCTTTTCCTGTAGTCCGAGTTCGCGTATATATACCCGTCTTCTCCTATGGCCACCCTCAAGACGATTCCTAGCGTGCCATTTCTTAGAAGACGCATCTTATGTCCCATCTTCTTCAAATCTTCTAGAAGGTCCTAAATAAAAATAAACATGCAGTCGAGAAAATGAAGTGATGGACTATGGAATGCGGTACAAATAATCAGAGCCTCTTGTCTAGGAACAAGAGATTATTGCTTATTCATAATAAGATCGGAATTTTATGTTTCAGATTTTATAACAATACTTCTATTATTAAAATTTGCAAAATACTCATGCTCACAAAGAGCAACGGTCTCGTAAAGAAAAAGAATTTCTGTCACTATGAGAAATTGGATTGTCATCCTCTACATATGTCATACATACATATATATTAAAAATAACTAGCATTATTTTTAAATAATTAATTTTAGTCGTAAACAAAGCTGAAGCAAAAACAAACCTAAAGAATAAAGGCCAGATTAAATTTTCAAAAGCCAAAGCTTGGGGAAACAAAATTTCTAAAATTTGGTTTTACAAAGGTAATTCTGGTAAAACCGCTTCGAACAGAAATATGTTTTCATTTCATGATGATCCTATCTTTCCTAATGAAAATTTTGTATTAGTCGAGCCTGGTTTTCAACATCTTAAATGTAAACGTAGAAATGAGGACTTTGTAATCTATGTAATTTTATAAGCATTTTAGTAAGTTGTAATTTATTAGACAATTCAAACTTACAAAATTATCATTCTTTTAAATCATTAAAATTTTTTTTGTTTACTTCTATTCAAATCTATTTTTAGATTTTCATTCATAATTTTTTTAGTTATCAAGCATTATTATGTATTTAACAGATTGTACGATTTGATTGAATGAAACTCAAATAAGCGAATAAAAGTAACAAACATTTAAAAAGAATAACCATTAAGAAACATAGTTAAAAAAACAACGAAAAAAAAACACAGTCAGATACAATTGCAATTACAGCCGATAATTTTATGAGTATTAACAAAATTACATTTAAATATCTGCTAAACGTTTGATTTTACTAATATTAACAAAAGTAGTCGAATGGTGATAGCTCTTCTGATGTTTGTGATGATTAAAGGGCGTCATCTCTCGATGACGATCCAACACAGATAAAAATTATTAATTCAATTATTATATCTAACTTATGGAAAACGTTCTTCGTAATTATGTAATTCGGTGCAAGCTTATGATGAAACCTTGGAGAATCGATAGCTTGTTTGATGTTTTTTCCTAATCACAGAGTTCTAATGATAACCTGAAAGAGCAAATATTAATTAAAACATGTGTAAATTTTTTTTCTTCTCACTACACATTAAAACAACTAACGTTAAAAATTTAAAATAACCTATAAATAAGAGTTAAATTACGTTAGGTACTTTTAAGAACTATGGAAAGTTTTTCACAAACTTTCTTATGTTAGAATATTATCGTTTGCTTTTTTTTTTATTAACTATAAGTTGGTACCAACTTTTTGTCAGCTATCAGAATGCATGCTAATTTTTGATTCAAGTTGGAGGATAACGACCTTTGTTGCTGAAAATCCTCTTTTCATTTCATCTCGATTAATAAATAAAGTTAGAAACTTAATGAAGAATTCTCTGCATGACTTCATTGACGTATTTTTATAGTTTTGAGTTGAGTATGCTTTCAAAGAATTTTGATATGTATTACGTTATAATTTGTTGTTGAAAAGAAAGTAATTTCTTTTAGGATATTAATAATTTTAGCAATTAAATGGGAATTAAAATTATTTAACCAATTCGAAATTTAAAAAGTAGTAAATTAGAATGCAACTTTTACACAGCATTTAAAAAAATCAAATTTTGAAACCACTAATTTCTTTCAGATTACTTCTATAACTTAGCTTTTAATATTTTCCTCTAGGTCTGTACAGACATTCTGTACCAAGTGTGCCAACTTGGCACACGGATAAGGTCAATGGCACTGTAACCATAAAGATACTGTTACAGCAAATTCCAGAACATCACTCTTAATGCTCATTCATATATTTGTTACCATTATTGTAGTACTTTTATACTTTCTCGTATATGTACTTTAGACACAGTACAGTAATCGTAAAAAAAAAAAAAAAAAAAAAAAAAAATCGAACTCAGGATTGGAACTACATTTTAGACCTCCCTGAGTTCGAAAAACACTTTTTTGGAAAGTGTCTGTCTTTCAGTCTGTGACAAACATAACTCAAAAACGCCTTAAGTTAGACGGTCGAAATTTGGTATACGGTCTTTATATTAAATTTGTGGATTTCTATCAAATTCTGTTCTGAGGAAATCAATCTGTCTAGCTGTTCGAATATAAGTTAACACGATAACTGTATAACGAGGAGAGAGAGATGAATTTCGTTGTACAGATTTTACATCTATAACATAGATACTTGTCAAATTTTAAGCGAAGTTCAACAACGGGTTGATCGTCTGTCGGTCTGTACTTTCAGAAATACGTAAACGCGATAATTCAAAAACAAATGACTCAAATAAATCAAACTTGGTAGATTTTGTGACTACAAACACAGTTTTGTGTCAAATTTTTGTTTCAATTGGTTGAAAAAAAAAACGTGTCTAAAACACGTATTCGATTTTTAGGTACTATTAAATTATACCAGGGATTAATTACCAAATAACGTGCCGAGGACGATACCATAGTAAAGATACTAAATTCACGCCAAAAGTTAATATTTTGTAACAGTTGTACATACAAGGCGTTTTCTGGCTTGACAAGTTTATTAGAGAATATGTGAGAAAGTTTTGGGAAGACCACCCCACTGGTTAACTAGCAAACATCACATATTTTACTGCTTCTCATATCAATAGAAGTTTGAAAGGAGGTATAATAATAAGAATAATTAATATCAAAATTAAATAAATAATACGAATAATTGCTGTTTATATAATTAAGAGAATAATTATTTCATAGGATGTCTTTCAGAAATAACCAATTTTAGACAGGGAATTTTATATTAGAAAACTATTTGCTTAAAAAACGAATTTAACGAAATCGGCATAGAAAAAATGTGACATTTATCAGCCAACTGTATTAAACGGAGAAATAAAATCAATAAAAAAGAATTACAATTCCTAATAATGCATCTAAATATAACTTATTAAAAATGAGAATTATTCTTAAAAGTTGGAGAATAAAGGTTTAATTTTTGCATTCCTTCACAAAAGTTTGAAATTTTTACGAAGAGCATTAAAAAAAAACTTTTTAATTAGTAAATCATTCAAATTTATTGTTTCTCAGTAGCATTTGATCCGCTTTTGCTCTTCATTTAAATATTAAGAAAGAAAAAAAAGCGTAATTTTATACGAACAAAATATTATTCAATACTTTGAGAAAGATTGAAGTTATTTGAAATTCTTGGTTTCCATATATGTAGGCAATAAATGTAATATGTATTTTGCATCCGAAATTTTAATACTAAATGCTTTATCTAATAACCTTTTGATACCTGAAGTTTTTTATTCCATTTATAATAATATACCATATTATAATAATCATAATTACGGCAGATTAATCTTATGAAATTTTAAAATTTTGTTAAAAATATTGAGTACTGAATGATCTACATTTTAACAAACATAAATGGCGCTTTTCTTGTTTCAAATATGGAGTTTTTCAAATATTGAGAGAAAAAATTCATCATATTGTTTGCAAAGTTAAATAATAAAATCTTACAAAGTATTTATTACGAAATAAAATTCCCATTTTTCTAGAATTTACTATATTTTGAAAGTAACATTACATGAGGTGGCGAATAAAAATTCTAACTTATTACAAGGACACAGACTATCCTTCACATTTAAAAGTAGCGACTGTTTATAAAATATTATGGCGATGGACTTTTTTATTTTGATTTCATATCTTTTCCCAACGAAATTTTTCGAATTTTTAAAAACATATTTTTATATCACAGCAATGTAGAAAACGATATTTGTTTCAAGGAATGCATCATCAGCAGCATTTCAATGCCAACTAAAAAGCTGTCGATATTTTGAAATTTTTGAATGCGCCTCTAAAAGCATCGTTTTATGTGTAATACAGAAAACTTAATGTAAAGAGAAAACTGCACATACGAATGAGCTTAAATTTTACATGTCGTCCAAAAGTGGTATCTTTCGATTTATGCCAAAAATTTAAGTATTCTGCAATTAAAAAACTTTTTAACTCTATATTTGCAATTTTTTTCAAGATTAAAAGTTACTTTTTCACGTTAAATATGTATGAAAAAGGTGTAGAATATCTTATATTTTCATAAGAAAAGGAGTTTAGGTCAATCCAATATATAAAAATCTGTCACGGTGTTTGTGTTCGTACTCCTCCGAAACGGTTCGCCCGCTTTTTATGAAATTTTTTATGTGTTTTGGTAGGTATGAGAATAAGTCGTAGAGTATATTTCATAACGCTAAGTAATTAATTAGGGTGTGCGACTGTTGTTAATTATTGTCACCTGCGCATTGTCATTCCAAGATATAATCAAAGTGAATGGACAGCAGTATCCAACATATAAAGATGCATGCCTTGCACTCGGCTTGCTCGAAAATGACAATCACTGGGGCGATATGCTTGCTGAAGAAGCATTGGGCTGTACAGCAACACAAATTCGTTTCTATTTGCTATAGTGTTGACTACATGTTTTCCGGGACAAGCAGATACGTTGTGAGATAAGCACAAAGATTCAATGACTGACGATATATTGCAACGAATTCGTACACGGTGTAACGATCTAATGATTACATTCAGCGACGCTATGTACAATAAAGCATTGATTGCTATCGAGGATCTTTACGTTGTCATTATCAATTTACCACTCAGTCATTTCGGTATGAGTTCGCCAAATCGAAGTGCATCTGATTTAATGGACACCGAAATGAATCGTGAACTGCAGTACGATACTGCAGAAATGGCAGCGATTGTTACTCGTAGTGTCCCACTGCTGACGCATGAACAAAAAAATCATTTACATTCGCGTTATGCTGGTAGTTTCGGCGGGACAAGGTGGATTCTTTTTTTTTATGCACCAGGTGGAACTGGCAAAACATTTCTCATTTCGCTAATTCTCGCCAAAATACGATTTAATAATGGCACCGAATTGGCCGTTGCATCATCTGGCATTGCAGCAACTTTATTGAATGGAGACAAAACCGCTCATTCAGCATTTAAGCTGCCACTGAATATTCAAAATAACCCAGACGCTGTGTGAAACATAAAAAAAAAAACAATCGTCCATGGCCACGGTACTGAAAAAATTCAAAATTATCATCTGGGATGAATGCACTATGGCACACAAATATTCTCTAGGCGTTGAACAGAACACTCAAAGATATAAAATACAACAACAAACTATTCGGCGGCACTCTGTTACTCCTTTCAGGTGATTTCAGAGAAACACTTCCCGCCATTCCACGTTCAACGTACGCAGATGAGATCAACACTTGCTTGAAATCATCGCCACTGTGGCGTAAAGTTCAGCTAAAAATAAACATCCAAATGCTACAAGATCCATCTGCCGACACATTCTCGGACCAATTGTTAGATGTCGGTGATGGAAAAGTTGCTGTCTATGAAAATACTGAATGCATAAAATTTCCCACTAATTTCTGCACTATCGTTGATTCTCAAAATGCTCTCATTGACCGCATATTTCCTGATGTACGCACACAATACATAAATCATGCGTGGCTGGCAGAAAGAGCCATTTTGGCAGCAAAAAATGTGGACGATTTAAACTTCAAGATACAGCAGTTGTATCAGCAGTCAGCTTGGTATCACACAAATCGATCGACACAATTTGCGATGCTAAGGAAGCTGTAAATTATTCAACAGAGTTTTTGAACTCACTGAATTTGTCAGGCATGTCACCACACCTTCTACGACTGAAGGTTGGATCTCCGGTTATTTTACTTCGGAATTTGAACCCACCACCGGTGTGTGATAGCACGCGATTGGTCATTAAAAAATTGATGAAAAACGTTATCGAAGCCACCATTTTGAATGGCAAATTCCGAGCCGAAAATGTTTTGCTGCCACGAATTTCAATGATTCTCACAGACGTGCCAATTGCATTCAAACGCTTTCAATTTCCTATTAGATTGGCATTCGCAATGGCAATCAATAAGTCGCAAGGTCAAACGATATCTGTTTGCTGCTTCGATTTGGGCACACCATGTTTTTCACACTGAAAATTATATGTGGCATATTCTCGCGTGGCAAACTATCGAGTTTATTTGTGTCGGCTAAATACTGACTGACAAAAAATATCGTACACTCAATTGCTCTTCGAAATGAATATTGATTTTCTTTATTTCATTTTTATACTTTAGAATAAAAAATATATTACTTTTTTCACTTTACGTTTAACTTTTAAGAGATCAGACAATGTATATGTTCGTTACGTTAATGAAATACATTGTATTGAGAAAATGAATGGTTGGGATTTTTATGTTTTTATCGACGATCATGGTCTAAAGCGCTCCATTCCTCTTTCTGTCATAGATCTCATCCCCACACACTTACAATACATTCGTTATTTTTAATTAACAACCAAAATATTCTTTAGAGATAATTTATATGGAAGAACAAAGTTTGCCGGGTCAGATAGTAACCTATATATTTTTAAATATGAATAAAAGTTCAAAATTTAATTTAAACATTAGAGAGTTAAATTTTTGTTATCCTATAATTTCGAAACGAATAGACCTAAATTATTGAAACCTGATTTCCGGCAATAACTTTTGGTGTAATTTTAAAATGAGAAAAAGCGGGGTTGCAATAGGAAATTTTGAAGTTTGCTCTTATTTCAAAATACACACGGCCCTTTACGTAATCTTGAATTAAAACAGTTTAAGAATACGTTAAGCCTTTTCAAATGACACTTTTTTTATGATTGTATGATGAACGATGCAGAATAAAGTTGGGTGGCCCCTTTTACGCTACTGTAGAAGTAACATAATATATGCAAAACTATTAAAATAAAATGGTTTAAATGCCTAGAAATTTGTTGGAATCATGGTCATGAAGTTTTATTTAAACTATTTAATTGAAATTAAATATAACCATCTCCGGTGAACCAAAAGCCAAATTGCGACTAGTCTTTAATAAAAATAAGAAATTTAAATCTTGCTTACTTTCCAATGGCAGCGCAAGGAGCAGCATCTGTCAAAACGGCTGCAGATAGTTTTTTTCCATGTCTGGAGACGGATATATATTGAGAAACTAATTGGTATTTTGAGGTTTTAGTACAAAGAAGTAGACAAAGACGGCAACAATGATTATTACTACAACGATACACGCAGCGGATATGGCAGCCTTGGTTATGGCCGTCAATGACCGACAAAATAAGCAACATAAACACTTGGCCATTTAATATAATCAAATTGAAGATTATATGGAGGAATTTCTCTCTATTATACCAAGTGAGTTTAAAACAATATTTGTTAATTTTACTTTTATACACATCGTTTGTGGCAACACTAATGAATAGCCTTCCGATTTGTTTATTTTTTCGAGTGATGGAAATTTTTCGTCTGCTCGCTAGTATCGTCTGAATTCCTAAGCAATACACATATCAACCCTGCATTGTTTTTTAAATAATAATGAGACGTCCAACGATATCAGATGAAGAAAAAATGAGAAGAAAGATAATGAAAATCCGGTAATTTGAAAAGAAAAGCTGATATTGAAGCTGCTGTATTGGTGGCAAAATGACAAAAATTGAATGGCTATTTAAATATTCGAGATATAAGCAAATAATGTTCTCATTATAAGGCTTTGAGTTTTGAATTGGAAGTAGGCTAATTGGCAAACGTATGTTGTCATCATGAAGAGATTAAGATTCTAGCATTGAATGAATGACCAGTGAAGTTTAAAAACTTGCTAACTAGAACTTATAAACATCGGATATAGTATAGAACAATATAGAGATGGGTTACCGAATGTGAGCAGGATATGTGGGAGCTCAATAGTTTATAAAAATATATTTCTAAACTGGATGATGTATACAGTTGATTTCATGTAAAGCGTAAATCATTTTTGTTAACAGGTTATTGTCTGTAAAATGTACGATGCGAAATCCACGAAGAAAAAAATATTCAATCATGAATAAAAAATTAATGAAACGCAAAGAGAAATTATTATAGTTTTGAAAAAATATTGAGGGGATATACTTGAAAAGAACCGAGATACTCAGTAATTGTATGAACTTACCTTAATTTAGCATCTTCCGTTTCTACTTCCCATTTTTGGACTCTGAATGGAACACTGCAAGAAAATAATGCTAATCAGCATCAACTAAATCTACAATAAATGTTTTTTTTACTTATTTATTTTCACAATCCCGGGTTACTTGGCAACTTATAAATTATGATAGGGTCTCTAAATTACATTATGGATAAGGTGTCAATATTCCGGTAAGATTAATGCATTCCCAGGTTTATTTGGCGATTTTCAGATTTCTCCAAGATAGCCAAAGCCGAGTTGCCAATCACTCGGTTAGCGACGGTTTGCATTTTTCAGTATAGTATTCCCGGCAGCCCTAAAAATAAAGATCGCTATTTTTTTTTTTTAATCTTGCGTTTGCGTGATTTATGAATTTAACCCGACCATAACTGGTATGTGTTGTTTATGTGTGTTGGCTCTTTACAGGCCAAACCGTTTGACGCACCGTTACCAGATTTGACTAATGTATATCCTGGAGGTCAAGATTATGCAAATTAGATAGATTTTTTTTGAATTTTTAGTTAGAATTTAAATTAATTAAAAATAAAGCGAAATTTTGGCATTTTTTCGCAAATAACTTCCGAAAGTATTATCGCACAAATATGACTTTTATATCAACTAAAAATTTAAAAAATTATTTTTTTAATTGTTTTAACTTATAAATTAAGTTTCTATTTTCAATGAATTCTTAAAAAATATTTTAACTATATTTTTTCAATTTATTTCGCCCAAAATAAAGATAAAATTTAACCTGCAATGTGTTGCCGTTACACTGATAAAAGCTAAAATTAAAGAATAAGTTAACTGTTACTGGAAATTAAATCTAGAAAAATGTAATTTTCAGCACTTATCTGTATGAAATAAAATGTGATATTTTCATAAATGAAAAAAAAAAATCTAAGCAAATTTTTTCTATGACCTTTTACAAGATTTATATTATTTAATCAACAAATTAGTTTTATTTAAAGAAAATGTGATTTAACATATACAGGATATCCACTCTAATCAGGGCCCACTAGTTATTTTGTAAACCTTTAATAATAGACATACATCTGACTACAAAATGGTTTAAATGAAGTAAACAATTATATTTTATGTAACTTGAGTCAATAAATGCTCTGATGAATTACGAATTTTAAATTTTTACGTAGATCCTCTGCTCTGTGAATCATATTTAACAAAATACTTTTGTGACACTAATATTTTGAATAAAAAGAATTGCACTCCAGTCAATTAAATCAATCACTAAAATTGACTGATTTATGAAAATTTGAATATAATTCTATAAAAACGCACGATAGTACACCTTTCCATACACCATCTTAAAGAAAATAACCCAATCAGTGTCCGGTTCCAGTGTTTCTTCAAGGCATGTGTTTTATTTGCGCTTGTGCATATATAAGTTTTGGTGCGCAACCACCTGTACATATGATCTAGAGTTACCAAAACTTATCTCATATATAATTTGGAGTATGGGAATGTGCACCTCAGAGCGATTTTTTTGAAATTCTAATTAAAATTTTAATTAAAAAAATAATCAAAATCCTGGTGTTTTTTCGTGATAACTTCCGGAAATACTACAACACAAAACTAATTTCTACATCATCTTAAAATTTAAAAAAATATTTTCAATGATACCAATGTTTTAACCTATAAATTGCTTCTATTTTAAATGAATTTTTGAAAATAATAATTGAATCATATTTTTCAGCAATTTTTTTTGCACAAAATGAAAATAAAATTTAGCTTGCACGAGCATGTTATGAGTGCGTGGGAAAAAATTAGCTTTTACCAGTGCATTGCCATCACATTGGCAAAAACTCAAATTGAAAGATTAATTTAATTCTTATTGCAAACTAAACCTAGGAAAGTGAGATGTTCAGAACATATTTGTATGAAACTGAATAAATATGAAATGTTATGTTTTCTTTAAAAAAAACCGAAAAAAGTTTTCTGTGACTTTTTAAAATAACTACATGATTAATTCAGCTTTATTTAAGGCATACACCATTTAATATATATATACTGGATATTCACACTAATCAGGGACCAAGAGTTAATTTCTAAAACTTTATAACTCTCAAATATATATAGTATACAAATAGTCTAAAGAAATAAATTATATTTTATATAATTTGAATCAATAAATGTCCTGATGAATTAAAAATTTTTAATTTTTATACACATTCTCAGTTTTATGAATCATATTTAGTAAATTTTTTTTGAGACACTAACATTTTGAAGAAAAAGTTCCCTTTTTTACTATCCCTCCCTTATTTTTTTGTTCTCTATCGATCGTCTAGAAGAAAATACATCATTCAGAGTTTGGACTTTCCTCAAGACTGATTGTCTAAAATAATATAATTGTTGATTTCCCTAAAATAATTATATTCAAAACTTTATAACTTGGTCAGGCTTGATCACAGACAATTGAAACTTTAGATTGTCAAGATAATTTTACTGAATATGAATTATAAGATCGATGGGCTGTATAAAATTGAAACTTCCATAATTATTCCCAGAATTTAATTTAATGAATGAAATAAAATAAAATGTTATTCATCATATTTAAATCTTTTTGAAGGTAAAACTGAATTTTATGATGAATCATAAAAAATGTTATTGGATAATTCTTGCAAATATAGGATAAATTATAAAAAAATATTATATGGTGTATATATATATAAGATTAGAATGCTAAAGGATTCTTCTTTTACATAATCATATTTTTAAAAAAAATGTATTTGGTTTCAGAAAAATGTTTTTTAAATTTAGGAATTATTTATTCCATTTCAAATTTAAATCTGACGGGTGCTGATGGAAAATTAGAGGGATACATAGTATAGTACAATGAACAAAATATCGTAAGGCTTCTATAATAGTATGAGTAATATGATAATCAAAATTTGTACCTTAAAAATACTTTACTGAAGAAGCTGTTAAGAAACCAATGTACATAAATATTTAAATGAAAATTTTAGGCAGTACTACTCTTACCGAACTATCTAGAATGTCACCAAAGGCAACTAATCCTCAATTAATTATTAAACTTTTCATAGCAGGAAACTTTGTAATGACTATCTCCAGCACGGCTTTGCCATAATAAAAAGTTGTATAATTTTTAATGCTGCTTTAAAGCAACATGTAATATCAGTGTTGTGTTTCATCTTCCGGCATGTTTTCTCTTTTTTAAATCCTCGATACTAAAACTATTATATAAAATCATGATACATAAGTAATGTTGTGCGTTTTCAGACTCAAAGCATTAAACAGCTGCAATCGTTTGCAGCCTTATGATTTTAAATTTCTTTCCAATATCTCTTGCAAGTGGCTTATGGATTTTATTTATTTTAAAAATATCGATCGTGTTGTGGCAAACATGGATACAAAGACGTCTATACTTTAATGAAATATCTTATATTTTTACAAAATGTTTTTAGTAAAAATAAAATTGAAAAATAAGCATGTTGGAACCTCTTACATATTATATAACTGAAACGAAGCCTTTGATGTTGTTATATTACAATTTCTATCTAAGTTTAAGTGAAATTTATTCAGAGGAAATATGTTTTTCGATTTTATCTAGTCTTTCGAGCACAAATTAATTCGATAAATATAAAATGTAAATGATATTAGGATGTCCTATAAGTTTCTTTGCTGTTTCTAAAATGAAATGAATGCACAATATTTACTGTTTAAAATATTATTCATTTTGATATATAAGAACCCTTTTGTTCGATTACCTTATTCTATATCTCAGGAAGCTTCATTATTCCTTCTTTCCAAAATTGTTGTGTTTTGATCAAGAAATAATCCTTGAAGTGCTCTTTTATTTCGCTAATGGAATTAAAGCGCTTATTGCGAAGAGGACAGAAGAAGTAATAATCAGATGGAGCGGGATCTGGTGAGTATGCAGGATGCGGTAAAACATCTCAAATTGTAAGAACTTCTCTCTCTTATGACTAATACAATATTTGGTCTCGCGTTGTCATGATGAAAAACAACGCCTCATCAGTTCATTACAGTTGATGGCAGTATTTCGTAGAATTTATTGTTTCACCTTGAGGAAGGAGCTCGTAGAAAAGTGCGCCTTTCCAATCCCACCAAATGAACAAAAGAACTTTTTTGTGTTGTAGATCCAGCTTTGCGCCATCTGAAAGCTCCGAGACGACAAACCAATGGCATAGACGGCTAATAGATAAGCCTGCATGTTTGCACAAGCAGAGCCAGATTAGACCATTCATAGCGCGATGAGAAAGAAACTTTTGGGATACCCTAATATATGAAATTTTATAAACATGTTTAGGATCTAAAATCTTTGTATAAAATCTGTCAAAGGGTTGATCATTTGTCGGTGTGTACTTTCACAAGTATGAAAACGTAATTTAAAGATGTAACTGAAAGACGCACAGTTGTGATTAGAATTGTATTCTGTGTCAAATTTTGGTTTTAGTTGGTTACAAAAAGAGCTTCCAAAATACAGATTCAGTATTCTGATATTTGTGTATTAATCTCAATTCACATCATGCGTGCATGACAATGGAAGAAATTTCTTTGCAGAAAACAGAAAAAAAATGTGAAGCGTTTCGACAAATGTTGAAATAACGCAGGTAATTGTGTTGAAATATAGATCTGGCATTAAATATTAGGATACAAATAAAGTTATTGTATCTTAAAATTTCCTGTTTTCTTTTCTTAAGCAGTGTACCTCACTCTTTGACTGACTCTCGCATATTTTATACTTTTTAATTATGTATTACACTAAAGATATTTTTTTGTATAAGAGAAATGAAAAAAAATATACGCAGTACTTATAAATTCAATCTTTCTTCATCCTAAATAGTATAATAAGCATATATATATATATAAGGACAGAGGAACTAGCATGAGTATTCTTCTTTCAACTTACTCGTATGCTAATATGTTGTTATGCATGAAAAAAAAACTGAATATGATCCTTCTCTTTTGATGGCTTGAGTGCAGATATACAGCTTTGATGCCAAGATGACGTATCGGAATTTATTTATGTTGTCGTTGAGAATGCACAGAAATTGAATATTCGTCCTTCTGTATACACAAGTATACAGAATGGCAGATATTCAACCAACGGGTAATTGAAGTCGACACTCTGATACAGATTTGAAAAGCATATGCTAACTGTTATTCATCTAATAGGTTGCTTTTTTGAGTTATTGCAAACGAAAATGAATTAACAGATAGACATCTCATCGTTGGAATTCAACAAAATTTGATAATTATCTACAACCTGCTTCGATTTTCTAGGTTTTTTTACTTTCGTTCTTGCCTGTCATAATAGGGTATACATCTATTATAAGAATAGAAGAGATGTTGCTTCATTGTTGAAGTAGAATAGAAACGCACTCTTGTCTATTAAACTTTTGAATCCCTCTGCGTGTTAAAAATTTTTTATAAGAGGGCTGGTAATCATGGATCAGAAAAATGGATGATGGATCATAAAAAATCAAGAGTAAAGAACAAACAGAATTTATTATCAAGAGTTGTGTATAAACCGCAGATTCAGGCATTTTCTCCATCATCAAACCAGAGTTTCGTTTTCATTTCAGAAAATGTTGCCATCAGTGATGTGAGAAAGACCTTAACGTTCTTTTGAAGCTTAGTTTTTTTTCGAAGTTTCTTTTAGGGAAAATTGATGGAGCAGGAATATCTAAATATTCACCCTCCCAAGTCACAATTTTGGTATACTAGTCAGCCAGAATGGCATGCTTTCGTTACTTGGGATTCCATTATCCTCTTTATCTTTCAAAAGACTTGATAAAAGAGGATCGGAAGCCTTATTTACCGACATGAAAAATATAAGAATTTGCACAGTGATTATGTCTAAACGTAATCATGTTTGCGCAGAACTTTTGGAATTAAATTCTTTTTGTTCTCTACTCTCTCCCTTCTTTTATTTCTTTATTATTATCCTCAGTATTTAAAAAAACCTGGTATTTTGTACATAGATCTTGAGTTTCAGAAGAATTTTGTGTGGCTTCTGAAAAATGCACATCGTATTTAATTCTAGAATGTAGAATGTGTGACATTTTTTAACGTACGTACGTGTGTGTCTTCAATAGCTGCACATAATTTAGGAAATTTATTAAAAAAATTTGCAAATTTTTTCGTGAAATTTTAAAATTAAAATGTTCCAAATGGCTGCAATATTAATTAAACAATATCCAAATGGCCCAAATCCCATAATAACAATTCTGCAATAAGAATGTTAAAGCCTCTTTTTAACAATATATATATTTTTTACAATATTAAAAATATTTTGATGGTATTTCTAATATGGGACTATTCATATATCTTGATATTGTTCCAAGTTTTCTGTTTAGATCCAATTCTATTACCGCTATTGTCATATATCAATCCTTTCTACAAATATTTATAAAAAGACATTTATAAAAGGATTTTCAAACACTCATTTTTGCTTTTTGGAAAAATAATATGAAACATATACATGGAAATAAAAACTTGTAGCCAAATGACTACACAGTGTCTATAAGGTTAAAGTAATACAATTAACAAAAAAATGCTGAATGAAAAATATCTCTCATTCCATTGGATGTGGTATTGTCTTATCAGAGGTTACAAACTGTTACCGCCTGCATAATTCGTGCTCTGTTTTGCCTACTGAACTATCTGCAATTTTGTTAGCTCCCAACAGAATTTCTCTTTCTAAAAAGATTCATTACTGTTTTTATTCAGATAGTATCAGTGCTTTAGAGACACTGTGTAACTTTGCAAATTGCAGGCATCCTATTGCAATTGATATTCTTTGCTGTTTAAAAGATCTTCAGATTAAGGGATATAACATCTTATTCAGATGGATTCCTAGTCATGTTGGAAAAACCGGCAATGAAGCGACTGACAATGCTGTCAAGGCGGCTCGCATGTTTTACAGCGCCCTTGCCCATATATTGATCTAATTAACATGTATAGTGGTGGTTATATACTCTCGATTTGGCAAGAATATTGGAATCAAGAAATCCAAAACAAACTGCATTTGACTAAGCCTGATTGGCCTATTGCTTCGGTTCGATGGACTGATGCAAAGTTAGACTACGAATTAGTCACACCTGCTTAACTCACAAACATCTTTTATTTGGCGAGAGGGTACCAATGTATTCGGAAATATTCTCGAATTTTTAAGAGCTATTAAATTTAGCCATTTTATATAAATATCATTGTTTTTTATTAAAAAACTTTTTGTTTTAGCCAGAGATTTTTATCTTATTTAAAGCATCGTTCCTTTTTATAAATGCTTCTTTTAACAAAAGGTTTTTATCAATCTTTTAGTCTGAAAGAAACATAATTTTATTTAACATTTAATCATGTGGTAATATATACATACCTTGTGTCTTAGCACAGCATAGCCAACTTTAGTTCTTATGCCATAAAAAATCCAAACCAACTAACTTGAATGAAAAATAAAAATGCACTACTTCGTGTTTTTTTCTTTTATTAAACACAAACGGAATGTATAATACTTTATTTTAGGAACAACTGATATCTATTATCACAAATAATACTGGCACACGGGAATGTATAAATAAATATATACAAAGCGGTGAAAAATATGCGATGGTGGAGGACGGGAAATGCTCCATTTGATGAGAAATAAACGAATTTCGGCGACAAAGATTAAAATCCGTCCACGTCACCCCCTTTCCTGTAGTCCGAGTTTGCATATATATATCCATCTTCTCCTCTGATCACACCCATGATGATTCCCAGCATGCCACTTCCCAGAAGATGCAATTTGTGTCCCATCTTCTCCAAATCTTCTAGAAGATCCTAGATAAAAAAAAAAGACACTTGAAATGGATAAAATGAAGTGATGCTTCTTTTATCTTACACGCTTTCGGTAGTTAGAGGGTTCGCAAAGAATATTAACTATATTTGATTCCAGTTAAATTGATTAAATAATTTTCATGTCCATGATTTCGACAAATTTTTAATTTAGGCATCAAAGTGGTGTTATTTTAATTGTTTTACAATGCTCTATTTATTGTGTACATGAATCTTTCAATTCGAAATCAGTCTTTTGACATCATAATGCTATTAAAAATGCGCTATCGTTTAAATTTCGCTGTATTGTAACTTCACTTTTTTATTCATCTTCTACACAGATAATTCTCTAACTTTCACCAATGGAAGAAAAACACGCTATTGAATATTTAATGAAACAATGAAAACGGTTTCAGTTTCAGACTAATATAAAATCTATTGCTGTAAAAGTCTAGGCAATTTTTTTTAATAATTCGAAAAAAAATCAGGGAACATTTGCAAGATTATTAAATTGATATCACTGAAAAAACAATGTTTTAAAGTCTGAAACGTGGTAAAATTCATTTTTCTGTAATCATATTTTTGGAAGTTATAGCTGAAATACATCAAAATATAGCTTAAATTTTAATTAATTAAATTATTAATTAAAATTTCTAAAAATTGCTCTGACGTGTAAATTTTTACCCTCCGAGGTATATACATGTCAAATTTAGTAGTTCTATGTCAAAAGGTCTACCTTGTACAGCGCAAACACATATGCACTTATTCATCTTTATTATTAGTAGAGAAGACATAAGCAGAATAAGAAATCAGAACTCCTCATGAAATTATTGCATATGAAAACTTTAATAATAAAAAGATCAGGATTTTATATTTATATCCCAGTTTTTATAATAACTCTTCTGTTATTGTTATTAGAATTTAACAAATGCGCATGCGCATAAAGAATAACGGTCATGAAAGGAAAGAAAAAAATAATAGAGAAGTGGATTCTCATATTTGTGCATAAGTGCATACATAGGTCATGCCACAGACATTCTAGCAATTACAGTCTGTGAAAAGGGGGCAGAAACATCATTCTATTGAGAAATTATTTCATAAGTAGACTATCACTCATAAGAAAAAAGTTAATTATATAAAAATAATAACAATTATTTTTTATAATTAATTCTAAACAACAATAAAGCAAAAAAAATGTCAAAAATAGATATAACATCAAATTAAATTTCCAAAGACTTTTACAAAGACCATTATGACAATCTTGTTTTAAAAATAAACCATTTCATTATGAGTCCAGTTTCTCTTGAGAAAATCATGCATTTACTCAGTCTGATCTTCAACACGTTAAATACTATCGCAGTAATGAGGATTTTGTAATCAGTACAATTTTTTTAAATATTTCAATGAGTGGTAATTTTCATAATTCAAACCTACAAAATTACTTTTCTTTGAACAATTTTTTTTAAAAATTGATTTATAGTTTTATTCAAATTTAAATTTTACATTTTCATTAATATTTTACTGTTAATTTTCAAGTATTAACGTATGCTTAATAAATAAAAAATATATTAATTTGATTATTATATCTTACTTTTGGAAACCGTTCTTCGTGTTCTATGTAGTTCGGTGCAAGCTGATGATGAAACCTTGGCGCATCGATGGCTTGTTTGATGTTTTCTCCTAACCACAGAGTCTTAATGATAGTCTGAAAGAAAACAATATTACCTAATTAAAAAATATACAGTTTTCTTTTATTTTCATTAGACATTGAAACAAATAATATTAAAAATAAAAGTGTTCACCCCAAAGCTTTCTCGCATACTCTCTAAAAAACATGTTACCCCAGAGAATGACTTGTGTGGCATTGGTGTGCAATAATTACGCATTATTAGCCAATGGCAAAAATTTAGCATTTTTACTGAATCTACCGTGTCATAATTGACGAATTTTTCGACGATTAATTCCTGACATGCGGCTAATAGTATCCAAAAAGTCGAATTTGTGTTTTAGAAGCGTGTTTCCCAACCGGTTGATGCAAAAATTTGATACAAAACAAAACTACAACTGTAGTCACAATATGCCATATCAAATTTGATATATTTAAGTCATTGCGTTTTTGAGTTATCGCGGTTACATGTTTCTTAAAGCACAGCAAGACATAAGGTCAACCACTTGTCGGAATCGGCTGAAACTTGGATAAGTGTCTACACTATAGACGTTAAATCTGTGTACTGAATTTTTTTAAATCTATCTAGCTTCCTTCATTTTCTCCTAGTTATCGAGTAAAATTACATTCGAACAATCTGACAGACAGATTTCCTCTGAACGGATTTTGTCCAACAATCGAAAGAAATCTGCAAATTTGATATAAAGACCTTATACTAATTTTCAACCTTCTAGTTCGATGCGTTTTTGAGTTATATTTGTCGCAGACAGACAAATAGATGGACATTTTCCAAAAAAATGTGATTTTTCGAACTCAAAATGGTCTGAAACGTGGAGATTCATCAAGGTCTCGAGTTCGAATTTTTTTGACAATTATGAAAATTTTCCTATACTACGTATACCAGGAAGTAAAAAAAAAATTATAGATAGGAATTAAAGCGTTTTAAGTCTGTCTGATTCTTTTCATTAGATACTTATAAGAAAGCCAATGGTGCTGTAATTATAAAAACATTGCTATAAAATCAAGAAGACATGGTTGCTGTGAATATGTTTTAAATATTTCTCATATATTGATTTGATAGACATTGTACTTTTGGCAATTGTTGCATTATTTTACTATTTTTTTCTTCTAAAAATATCAATAGAATTCAAAGCTATTACTTTGGCTATTAATAATCAAAGAATATTAATATTTTTTAAGCAACTTTTCTATGTTTGATTATGTTTTTTTTCTTCTCCTACACCGGATGTTTTTACAATGTTTCTCCACAGTTTGATTTTTTCCCCGTGAATAACTGACATTAATCAGTAAGACTAAAATTTTACCTATTTATAATTGCCAGTTAAATTATCGAAAAATAGCGGAAAAATTGTGTATTGCCATGTTGTCTGCTGATGATAATGACAGCAAATGGAAAGGTTTGTAAAAACTAAGTTAAGCTCTTCCTGCCTTGACTTAAGAACAGCATTCTTTCGCCAAAATTGAATATTTAGGGGGGAAATTTTTCGCCAAATGCAATCCAGAATTATTTTTTGCAACTTTAAAATGCGTCTGTTATTTCTTATATTTAGCTATGATTGGCGAGCCTTTTGTCAGTTTGTGGATGGTTGATACGATTTTATCACATTTGGAGAGAAGCTGGACATTGAGTGACAGAGACTTGCCATGAACAACTTTGGAATTAAGGCCTCTGTTAATTGAACAGCCCCCAAAATAGGTATGTACTTTTGGGAACTGGTTGATGCAGATGTTGTTCCATAGAGCAGTTAGGATTTCACTCTCTAATATTTGTTTATTAAAATAATAATTAATTTATTTTTTTATTATCTTAAGGAATTTTTCTTGACATTTCAACCTTATATGCTTTTATTATTTTATTGAACCATTATATCTCGTGTTTGTAAAACTTCAAAAAGGCAGCATTTTTTTGTGTCATCGTAAGTTGGAGTTAAAGAAGCTTTATTCATCAAGTAATATCTAGATTTACTTAGCTTTATTCTACGGATGATACATTTCATTAATAACACGAATGTTTGACTCATGGTTTTGAATAATATACTAGACTAAGTAAATGTAAAATCCCCGTATGAATAATGGACAGATATATTAGTAACTAGCTGGCTTTAATAACCAACTGATTCATACGAAATATTTTTTGTGTTAAATTTCAATTAAATCTCTTATGCAGAATTTGGTATTCATGGTTCCTTTAATAAATTTTTTTGAAGCATCAAGCTGTAAAATCCAAATTTCAAATCTGATTTGAAATCTAGATTATCCTGTTTTTTAATCTAAAAACTATTTTTTTAACATCTCATTAACAAATATAAAAATAGAAAATATCGCACTGATTGATCTCAAGATTTTAATGAACTCCCGTTTTTGAAATAATACAGCATCTAGTGCGAAGAAACATTTTTGGAATTATGTCTGTTGTGTAAAGTAATGAGGCTGCCGACATATTAATCTGTTAAAACTGTAACTCGAAAAAAGAACCCATTGGATATATAAAATTTGGTATTTGTTTGGCACTTTAGCTCCAAAATTGTAGGATAAAATTTTGATCGAAAATCCATATTTGTGTCAACTCGTCTTTGTGAACGGGAACATGACAACTCAAAAATATTACGAGATAGATTGAATGAATTTTGATAAAGTTTAACATAAAAAATTATAGATTTTCATCAAAATTTGTATAAAATTCTTCAGTGGATTGACTGTATGTCTACGTATGCGTACATGAAAGCTATAACTAAAAGGCAGGACGAGTAAGAAAAATGAAATTTAATATTCAGAATTGAAACCTAAACTGTAAGTTTGTATCGAATTTCGGATACTATTGGTCAAACGAACAGAATCAAAATTCATATCCGGATTCCCTTTGATATACTACAGAGCTAACCACAAATGAAAATAAAATGCCCTCAGATATCTGCATTCAAAATACAAATGTCATATGTTAGTTATACTGGACATACGACCTTTTGTACGTTGAATGACGATATGAGAAACATCAATAACATCACAGAAGCTCACCTGAGCTACGCTTGTAGTGATTTGAGTTCCCCCGTTTCCTCCGATTGTCAGCACCACGTCTCCGTTGGCATCTGTGATGATGGCCGGACTCATGGACGAAAAGGGTCTTCTACCAGGCACGACGTGGTTCATCTTTGTGGGTGGGACATCGAAAGAATTGGTGATGTTAGGGGATGAGAAGTCGTCCATTTCATTGTTCATCAGGATGCCGGTGGATGGAGAGAGGACCATACTTCCGAAACTAAAGAGAAACAATTGTTAATAACTGCGAAAGAATAAAATTAATATATTTCAAATAATAAGGAAATCCAAAGTATTTTGTATGAAATTGCATGAATTCTAAATAATTCATCAACGGTCATATACCCTCCCCACCACCACCATCATCCACTACCGAAAAAAATCTCAAAATTATTATTTCATTGGATATTCTCTATGAAAACAAAAAGCAAACACCAGGTTTCCCCATCAACAAACACTGTACCGATTTTATTAGTTTTTCTTATGAAAGGTCATGACATTTAGATGCATCATTAATCTTCACCTATCTTTCTCCGTCCTCCATTTTCAAAAAATGTCACAAACCAAAACTTTTATACAGTCCCAGAATCAACATCTATATGAATTTCGGCACTTCATGTGAATGACTAATCAAAATCTTTTCATTTGGTATGATAAGATGCATTTTATCAAGGTTGGTTGATATTACTAACTCAATGCTTTAAATATGGTAGGAGAACAGTTGGTATCGAAGGCAGTTAATAAAGTTTTTAAAATTCCTAGTATATCAATATATAGTGCTAATTAAAATTTTTAATTGCTATAATCTAAAAGTTTTTAGTGATACCTGGGGGAAAAACAATCAAATTTGGCATATTATTTTGCAACTACAATGTTAATTCTGTGTCAAATTTTAGTTTTACTCGATCTGAAGAAAGATATCCAAAACACACACTATCTGATCTATCTGTATTAATCGCATTTCAACAATTAATCACCAAGGTTCGCACACTAACAGATCATTTCGTAAATATTGCTCTTTAATGATCTGTGATTAAGAAAAATAAAATACATTAATAGAAAATATGAGAAAGTTTCGGAGAGACCACTCCCGTGTATTTTGATTCATTTAAATTTTTCAAAACAAGTCACTGTTTGTCTCCGAGTTTCATTTCTATAACTTTTATTCGATTTCATTTGTAGACAGATGATATACGGTGAATAAAAATGCACTCTTCCAGAACTCTTGGATAATTGGTAATTGCTCCTTTTTTTGTGATGTTGATTTTCATTTTGTTTATGAATTTCACTAGTTTTGTTTTAATTCGAAAATGTGTAATGCTTCCATACATTGCATGATAAAAAATAATATTCCTTTATATGTATAAAAAATAAATACCCATTTTTCGGTGAAATGCAAAAATATCGGTGCCTGTGTAGTAGCGCGGAGATTTTTCGCCTCTAAAAACAGATAGTAGAAAAATGAAATTCAATATGTTGTCTTTACACTAGAATTATAGACGTGTTTCAGATTTTGGATTAGATGTACTATAATGGGCTGATTATCTAATATCATATATAATTTTATGTAAGCAAACGAGATAGCTAAAAAAGCGAAAAGTTAGATGAGTGAATTTTACTATGTGATGTTTTCACCATAGCTGCAGGTCAGTGTAACAGTTTGGACAAAATTGACCGACGGGATTATGCACAGTTAAAAATTGCCTACTCTAAACGCTAAAGTTAAACACAAAAGTGGCCATATTGAGGGAATACAAATGAAAGTAGAAGGAAGAATTAACTCAGAAGCCTATCTATAAAGAACGCACAATGTTTATTACTTGAACATAAATAATTCTTACTAAGCATTGACGGTGGACGTAACAGATACAGCATCTCCATTGGGTGAAATTATGGAAAGATGTGCTGTCCCATGATCCTCTTGAACGGTGACGTTCACTCCGTAGTGTGCCATATCATTGAAGGTTCTTGTGTCGTCGATTTGTGAACGGATCTTGTCAGCGTATTCCTCGGATACAAGTTTCGACTCTAACTGAAAGAAAAGAGTACAAGTTGTATTACTATAAGCTGTATTGTAAACAGACGATACTTGTTCATTTTTATGACTCTCGGTTTTATTTGGCGGTTTTCAAATTACGTTAAGATCACCCACAATACGTAAGATGCCAAGAAAAATACATTACCAAGGATGCCAAAATAATGGACATACGTGGCGATTTTCAGATTACGTGAAAATCATCAAGCTCTATCATAAGAAGCCAAAACTTGGCAAAGATAGTTGCATTCTCAGGTTCATTTGGCGATTTTCAGATTACACCAAAAACATCAAGATATTGAGTTTAATCGGCGCTTTTGATATTTCACCGATATCTCCAAGCTCCGCTTTCACCAATATTGCGTTAAGATTATAGTCGATTTCGATTGGTGACAATTTGTATCATTTGGCGATTTATCGTGAAAACGTAAAATAAACAAAAAACAAGTACCAAATAACTGCTGGAATCCATGTAAAATATATTTTTGTGAAAGCGCACACACAGAGACATCCTTATTATTAGAAAAGATTACAGAGTATGCGAGAAAGTTTTCAGCACACACAGGTTGTAAATGGGAAATTAAAATGTAAACATTCACAAGGACATAAAAAATGATATTGAACCTCTCTCATGGGTTCGGATGTGCTGTCTTCAAAATACATCCTTTGAGCATAGGCAAATTTAAAAGTCTCGATCATTCGGTGCAAGGTCTTGACCGTTGCTTCTCGACTCTTGACCACTTCGGCATTGAGGTCCTTGTAGCCACTCAGCACGCCCAGCATGAAAGCCAGCAAAGCGCCGCTTCCTGGCGTGGATACGCTGTGCAAGGTCATGTTGTTTCTCAGAGTCTTCGTTATCGGAATTCGATGTATGGGTGCGTAACTGATCATGTCGTATTCGTTGATGATACTACCTATAGACATAGAAAAAATATAAATTTAATGAAAATTATTTCTAAAATATACTTTTATTAAAGATCCGAAAGAAAGAGCTTCATATTTTAATTATTTTTATTTTCTACTTTTCAAAATATACAAAGAGAAAAAAATCGTTTTAAAAAAGAGCCCGAATTCGAGATTTTGACGGATTGTCCGGTTGCAGATCTCCCAGAATCAGAAAAACACAATTTTAGTGTTATGCTATCATACTATAATTCAAAAACGCTCAGAACCAAATTTGGTATATTGTCATTATATTAAAATC
Source organism: Argiope aurantia (assembly GCA_026543865.1). Taxonomy (NCBI): domain Eukaryota; kingdom Metazoa; phylum Arthropoda; class Arachnida; order Araneae; family Araneidae; genus Argiope; species Argiope aurantia. Next base: position 1,208,110 of record JAPMOR010008634.1, read on the forward strand.
ATAGATTTCAATCAAATTTTAAATGAAAGTCATTCACATGAAGCATATCTGTCCAAGTTTATACAAATTAACACAATAACAATAAAATGTAAAGAGTCAGAGGAATGAAATTTAGTTCATGGGTTGAGTATTTATAAAGTAGATCCTCAACAAATTTTCATCCTAATCCATCAAGGGGTTGTCTTATTGTCGGTCTGTACTTTCACAAGTATGTTAACGAGATAACTCAAAAACGTAATGTCTTAAATATGGGAAATTTTCTATATAACTTTGTGAATGTGCACTGCAGTTCTATGTTAAATTTTGATATAAATCGATGGCAAACAATTCCTCTAAAACTCAAATCCGAAATTCGGTCTATTAATAAATGCAAGAGGTTAATTGTCAAAAGAATTGAATTTGTTTTGTGATGACCTTGAAGCCGAAATTTTGTTGAGATTCTCTCCTAGAAAGTCTATGAAGGCAATTAAAAGGGCATGAAACAATTGTTACCGAATATAAACAGGAAAAAAAAAGTATATATCAAATGAAAGATCGCTTCAGCAATACATGTTATAAATGACAGCGCTTTGTGAACGCATATATGCATAAAATTTAAGAATTTAGATTTTCTATGATGTTTATTATTAAGTAGTTTCTTATAGGAATAATAACCACTGAAGTGGTTCTCATCCTACGACTTTGGGAAAATATCTATATATCATTATATATAATGGTCCTATGTGTGTGTGTGTAAAATATTATTTGGATAAATAGGGGTGGAAATCTTTGCTAATTTTTATTCTTTGTGATTTTAAAGAAATAGTCAAACTTATATATATTTTTTATGGAGATTTTTTTGCTAAAGTTATTACCATTATAGCGCATCGAACCGATCAGGAAGGTAGAAAGTAGGAAAAAGAGAACGTCGGAAAGTGGAACTTAAGTAGTTTTTCAGAGAGAAATTTACCAACACAGCATTTGGATCACTGTGAGAAAATAATAATCAACTCAGAAATTAAATTTACTGCAATGTGGAATTAAATTAAGAAATTAAATTTACAGTGAAATTGGGATTCGAGTGATTAAGCAATTAGTTTTCAACGTGTATTAATTGGAATTAATATTATTATATTTTAAACGTTGAAATTTTTGAACAATTTTATATAAGTAATGCGTTTTATGAAGTGAGAAAATTCCGATCGGCCAAACAGCAGAGACGTGGGTTGAATGACATTAAGTTGAATTTTTATTTCCTCATACCTCTTCTTCGATTGAAGGTCGAATGGTAATTCAAATCAAGAGAATTGCCATCTCACTATAACGATGGTTCAAAATTTAGAAATTGATTGTACCTCGTTGGAAAGTTATCATTACTTGCATTCGTTTCCACCCTCATAGCTCCAAATCTTACAAAATTAGAGGAAAGAATGGGCAATGAGATGCGTCCTTATATTTCCTGACAAACATAACTTACTTCCGCCGTTCGGTTAACCCTGTCAGCATTATAATTTTGTTATCATATTTTTCTAAGTATCCTTTTAAGCAAACAGCATACCTGCATCTCTTAGATCCTTAAGGAATGCAGTAGCCAGTGGGACTGATTCATCCACTTTTCCATAGATGGCAGTGGATTTATTTGCAGCTATAGCTTCCAAGGTATCCGCCAAATCCGGTCTGGTGTAGACATCGTCAAGTTTGTACAGTTCGCCGGTTGCATTATTTGTGAAAATCTTCCTGCAAGGAAAGTCAGAGGAGTATTGCAGATGCTGCCACATTGATAATGGAGTGATGTAAATGAATACATTCTTAATTTTTAAAAGTTGTATTAAAAAATAAACTAATATTATGAATACCATTCTGCGATTTCGAATGTAAAACGATGCATTTGAATTCTAATGATATCCATAATGATAACCTATGAAAAGATAGTTGGAGATTGGTTGGAAAATCCATATAATTTTTTTTAAAAAAAATCTGAAGTGTCATTAGAGATGTAATTGCCACAAATCTCAATCCATCGGCGGCTGAGCAGAAAACCGATATATCTTTTTTAATAATAATTAAATAATTCATTTATTTTTATCATTATTTATTCTATGCCAGGCACGTTTATTTATGAATCGGCATTAGCGCCCGTTTCAGTTTCACCAGATTGATCTTTGCAGTAACTTAACTTTTTGCACCAAAATTCGTGACATACCAACATTACTTATTTTTCTTAAAAACTGTATTATGAATTTCAAAACTAAGGTTTTTAGTCAAATTATAAACTATAAGTAATAATATTTTAGAATAAGCAGTTTCTGTAAAACATATATCTACGATAATTAAGTAATTCAGAGCAGTTTTATTAAGTCAATAATTCAGAATCGAATGAAGGTAAAACGATGATCTTGTACATCAAGGGTAGGAATGACACCTGTTGCTTCTAGATTTCAGATTTAAATTATTGTTTAATTTAAAATTTCGGTCTCTAGATAGCGATGCTTTTACACAGACTAAAACAACCGCCAGTGAAGCAGCTTATAAATATTCAACATTTTATTCTCCTATCAGAAGCTCAGATGTCAGACGAGGAACCACACTTATCATCGCAATAAATATAATTTCTGTTGTTCTACTATAAGAGAAAAACTTAATTGAACATTCCGATCATTTACTAATATTTCAAGAGAAAGGCCGCAGCATCCCAAGTCCCAGGCTAAAACGAAGATTTTTAGTTGCGTTATCATAAAAAATGTAAATTCTTTTGAATGCTTAATGTAACAATAATTTTTGTTAGATGATATTTTCAGAGGTTACCGTGGGAACACGGCCTGCCTTTAGCGGATTTCTTTAAAGGGGGTCTAGAGTCAAGAATAGAATCGCCCCACTCCCTCTTTTGTATTGATCTGTATATATTTCTATTGGTTGTATTTATCTCACTCGAATCGTATTTTATTAGTGACCAGACTTTTTGTATTGGTCCAGACACATTTAAATTGTTAAAAATTTATAACTGTTTAAACTGTTAAGAATTTGTTACTGTTTGAAATTGTTAAGAACCAAACAATGTAAACTGTTAAGAATTTAAAGAAGTTATTATTTCTCCTTAGAATCTTTAAAAGATAGTTTCAATAAAATTTAAGAAAAATTGAGGCTTTTTATACAGCTAACTTTGAATTTTGCTTAGATTTACCTTCTACATCATGAATTTCTCATTGGAATCCAAATGTATTTTCGTATTGTTAATAGAAAAAGCAAAAACTCTGTACAGACAAATTACACTAATAATAAATCAATAAAATTCCGATACCATTTTTTTTAAATTATAAAAAATTATAAATAAAAATATGTTAAAGAAATTTTCGGAACGTCCTATTTTTTTATTTCAAGTTCGCGTTTCTTTTTTATTCACTTATAATTTATAAATACGAGAAGAAAAGGGACAGAAAAAAATAGCTATTATGTAAATGAAATGCGGTGTAAGTCAGTCGCCCTGAGAATTACTAGGACGACTAATATTGCATCTGGGCGGGCTTTACACTACCTATGACCAACCTTGTGTGAGAAAAAGCCAAATTTCCGAAACATGATTTTAAGTGAATTACAATTCTAATTAAAATCTCAAATTTAGATCCAAAGATCACATTGCAACTCTCCAAAACATACTTGTCGAACACTGATAGACATACACATATATTCTCGTTTATTATTAGTCGAGATAAGTTTATTATTTACTATATTACTATTATTTATAATTAGTATAGTATTTGGTACATTAAGTATTTGATTTCAGATAACTCGTTAAGACATTTTTCTTTAAAGCAGTGTTAGTTTAATTGTTTTATTTATGTATATTGTTAACATAACGTACGCACGCATGTGCGCACACACATACACAAAAATATTTTTATAATTTTATTTCATAAGAGATGATTAACAGAATTTATAATGACCATCAAGAACTCTTACCTAATGTGTTCGTACTGATTTATGTATTGTGCCTTTTTGCTCAGAGCTCTGGCAAGATGGGCGTTTACCCGAATGCCTTCTCTGCACATTTTGATGGTGGGCTGGAACAAGTCTGCCCAAGGCAAAGAACCGAATTTATCATGTGCATCCTCGTAGCCCTTGATCTCCCCGGGAACAGCAATCGCAAGACCACCTGTAATTACAAAAGACTTTTACTTTCCATGACCCTATCATTTGTAGTGGAAAGAACTTCAGATTAGATGGTGGGAAATTAAGATAAATATGACAAAAACAGTTTTTTAAAAAATACATTTCTATTAGTCTAATAAAAAGATTGTTTAAATTTGAATTATTTATATATTATAATCTTTAATTTGCAATTTTTATCTTAAATATGGCGGAATTTGGATATTCAGTTATTTTTTTTCTCATACTTACTACCAGATGGCGCCATAAATGTACTAACTTGTATTATAGATATTAAAAAACAATGAGCTTTTGAGCATTAAAATAGTTTAATGACATCAGGAGTAAACTTTAGTCTTATAAAAAGTGATCGTTTCGAATCTTTCTCTCACGCTTTCTAATAGTGGTATTATATCTTATGTTTTCTTGCATAAAATTGTGAAATTGATGTGCTTTTAATTTTATAATTTATATTATTTTATTTTATTATTATTGAAAAGTTCCACTAGTGCTTTGAATTTTATTTTTTATAGTTCGCAATATTAGAGTACTATGCTTCGTAGTGTAGCAAAGAAAACCGAATATGAAAAGTGAATGAAACCAAAATTAAACGCAGAACAACAATTTAAAAAATAATATCACATTTGAAATTTCATTTAATTCTTTGCGTTGTTGAATTATCACGTTTATGTCCTTGCAAAAGTACAGATCAACAGATAAATATCCCTTTGACAGATCTAATTCAAAATTTAATAATGTCATGTTATATATATGTTAAAACTGTGTACAACATTTTTTGTCATATAATTCTTTATGTTTTGGAATTATCATGCTTACTTGTATTGAGGCAGCTGATTAGACAGACAGGGTTATGCTCAAAATTTCACAGAAGACTAGAAATTTAATGTAAAGATATACCAAAATTCATCTGTCTAGCTTAAGGCGGTTTTGAGTCGTCGTGCTCATAGACAGACTTAGATATATCATTTTGAAAGTCTGAAAGCAATCCGAAACAAGGGGAATTTTGACGTAGAATATTTTGACTATTACAATACTTTCACTTTATTTCTCACTTCTTCGTATACGAGAAAGTAAAAGGGAATAAATCTTTGGAATTCCTCTAAAATAATTGTAATATAGAAAGAAATACCTACTAAGAATTTCATATTAGTATTTGCATTGTTATTTTTATCTGAAAAATCCACTTTCATAGGAAAAAGAGAATAATCGGAAATTGTCTAAAAATATATCAACCAGGCTTCGCAAAAAAAAAAAAAAAAAAAAAAAAAAAAAATTAAAAGTGTTATTTTTCTATTTCAAATATCGGTTTCCAGATGAAAAAAAAGTGGAGGAAATTAAATTTGAAATCATAAACTTGTCTCACTTATTACATTTGGATACATTTTTCCATCGCCAAATTTGCCATTTAATCGTTATGCTTGTAAATACTGTTTAATATAGTAAAAATAATTTGCAACAGAGTTTTTTTTCAATTTAATTACTTCTATTTCTTCTAAAAATCATTCATTATATTATTTTATGAAATCTGAGAACAAATTTTTAAAATATATATAACTTTTTTACCCGTGCATTTGGATAGATAAAAAGGCATTTATAAAATTTCGTTAATAATTATCGTCTGACAGAGAAATTCAACTCAGCTTCTGTATTTAGGGAGAAAAGTTGCTTTACTGACATACTTTGATTTCACGTTAGAAGAGGTTGCCTTTAGCGGAAATACTTTGGAAAATCGCTTTGTAATTAAAAAATTTTTTAACAACGTGGCTTCTCCTTCCATGATCATGTTAGAACAGTTTGTTCAGAAAAGAGATTGCTTGGACCATATCTATATGTATTGCAAAAGTTAGCTAACAGTGTTTCCTCTCTTATCCTATCATGATCATGAGAGGAAAAGATAAAAAAAAGCAGTTTTTTTTTTTTCTGATTTCAACTCGAAAAAAGGAATGTGTGCTTAAAACGGTTTAGCAAAAGTTAGCATTGGAACATTATATTGCTCACTTGTCCATATAGAAAAGAAACGCTGAGTGATTTTGTCCAAGAACTCTTGGTTACATAATTTTTTTTATTCAATATTCAACGTTAGAGAATAAACATACCGAACTGTGCTAATGTCGCATTGCCATGGAACATGTCTTCAGTGGCCTCTGAAGGAGCTGTTTCACGAGCATCTATGTACACAGTGGACTGTTTTGTTCTACAAAAAAAATTAATTTTTTATAACGCAGGAATATAAAATTAGTGTTAAATTAAAAATACTAATTTGATGTTAAAAACTGTTATACTAATTGGAAGTTTTGAAATAAACTAATTACATTAAGTATTCGGGTAATTTAAACAAAATAAATCACTTAAAAGATTATCATTTAATATTAAAGATTATCATTTAATGTTAATAAAGATTCACTGACTCGCCTGTCTACTGAAACTGACTCATCATAGTTCACATCACCCTATAGCATTTAATATTTTGATGCTATTATTATCGCCATCTATATAAAGAAATTTTGTGACGTAGAGTCTTAGTAATCTTGCAATGAACAACTTTTTTCCATTTTAAGTCCTGCCTTTATCAATCACATACCGTTGTCGAACATAAATTGCCCTTAACTGCGAAATATTTGATTTTTCAGATTAATCACTGGCATGTGGTTAATTCGTAAGTACCTCTGTTAATGCACCCTCGCCTGTTTGATATCAGCAGGATTATTGAGAATTTATTGTTTATCATTCGAAATGACGAGTTCTTTAGATGGTCTTTGTTTTGTCAGCTTTGAACAAATATTTTTTAATAACATACGATGAAGGAATGTTATTTTTTCATTCAACGGGTGTCTCCTAAAAGATTATATTTATGTAATTAATCAATACTCTATCAATGAACTCCAAACACGTATTGAGGATGAAATCATAGATATTCGGAAAAGTGGTCTCTAATTTGCGAAAACATATTAGTGTATGCACATCACATTTTGGTCCTTTTACGGCATTTAAAATTGTAAAATTTTTGATACACTATCAAATCAATTAAGTGAATGCTTATAATATTTCAATTTTGCGAATGTTTATAATATGATTCATTTTAGTATCCAAAACATAAATTACAATAATTTTCCCAAATATTCGTGATAAGTTACTACTAATATAAAATTTAATATATTAAATGTACTTAATATATGCTAAATTTGGAACTTTGTAAACATTTAAAAATTTATATAATGCCTTTTTTACTAGGAAAATGTGAATTTGAATAATCTTCTTTGAAATCTTTCGTGTGATAAATGGTAGATAATTCTCATATTCAGCATTATCATCAATACTGAAATTCAGTATTATATAAATGACTGATAACAGCAAAATAAATGATGTTTAAACTGAGTAATAGTATATGAAAGATTAATTATGGCAGTATAAAAAACTTTCTGTAGAGTCATTGCAAAAGGATTCAATTAATTCGATCAATAGTTTTCTATTTTTCAATAATATAATCATTATACATAATCTGACTATTTTTATTCTTTTTGAATGTATGAAAATGCGTACTCATTTTTCTTAAGTAATTTGCTTTTAACTTTCTAATAATATGGGACATGTGAGAGCAAATTATCATTAATAAACCGATTATTTTTCAATTAAATATATGCTTCATATTTGCAACATAATTTCGAACACTTATTTCTGAGATTAAATAGTGCATGCCTTTCAATGATACTGTGACAAAAAGTAAGTAGATGAATTTTTCTATGGAACAAATTTGAATGTATGAAGTGTTATACCTGTTGTAATACAACATGATGAAACCTCCTCCTATTCCTGCACTTTGTGGATTCACCACGCCCATGCATAAGAGGACAGCTATCGCTGCATCCACAGCCGTTCCATTTTTCTCTAAAATGTCCCTGAAAATAAATAATTCCATACATATATGAAATGATATCTCTAAATCTAAATTAAATTCTAATTAATTTCCTAATTTTTAGCTTATTTTAACCCAGATTAATTCTGAAATGTTCTCTTATTTCCTGATCGAATCCCACCTTTTTTATTTATTTAATGATGCACAGCTCTGTAAATTTGCTGAAATTGGCAAGTACCCACACTCCGAGTAAAGGGATAAAAATCTGTCATTCTATGCAAATTATTTTAAATGATAGGTATAACTCTCTCACCTAAATCGTCACGCGTAAACAAATACCTATCAGAATCTCACAGTATATAATCATTGGGAAGAAATATTTGTCTCTTTTGTTCTTGTGACGTGCTATAGATTGATGTATCTCGTCGCTCCATGCTTGTACATAATTTTTGCCTCCCGGGATGGAATAAAACGAAGTTTTAAAATTACAAAACCGTCTTCTGTGTTTGGGCCACGATTGCTTTTTTAGATATATAATATAATATTTTAACTCTAATTTCAATTTAATTAATTTCAGTTTTATCTTAATTTAGCCCATAGTAAGTTCATTCTCTTATTTCTTGATCCAATTCCACTTTCTCTATTTAATTTATTCAAGAGAAGCTTTATAAAATTGCTGAATCGGCTAAACGCCGACACATTCTCAAGCTCTGCTTGAAGGGATAGGAAACTGTCCAGTAAGCACATTCTTTTTAAAAGATCCCTATGTTTCCCTTACTTGTGATTGACATGAGTCAGAAATCCCCATCAGAATCTTATTAATATATTTGCACTATGAAGAAATATTTTCCCTATCAAAATCTCAGATTATATAAGACGAGGGAAAATTTATTTCTCTATTCTTTTCGACTTCTGCTTTTGCGTCGCGCTGTGGCGGACGTGCTTTGTCCGCGTCTCTGCTAGTAAATAATTATGCTTTCCCGAAATGGATATTAAAATTAATTTAAAAATGTAAAAAGTCTTTTCACTGTCTTCGAAACTGCATTCTGTTGCACATAAAATAATGCTTATATAATCATTATTGTTTCATATGCTCTTCTTTCATATGCTAGATGGAACATATCAAGATTCCTCCTAAATGTTCTAATGCAAATTAGATTTGTTTGAATATGTCTCACCCATCTGTAAAATCTGAAGGAATCTTTCCGAATCCGTATGTAAAATTTAAAAATGAATTTCTTTATAGTTCAAAACTTGACAATGTCCGGGAAGGAAAATTTTTGTTAGATACTTTGCCTTTTCAGTATCAAATAAATAAATTATTGCACAGAATTACATTTATGCACAATTTTTTTGTATACTCTTTGCATAAAAATGAACATGGCTTCTCTTTACATTTATCACCCTTCTCTTGAAATTTTGTAAACCACAAGTTTTGAATCGAATCAGTTAATGCGATTTTATAGTAACCTAAAACTTATTGGTAAGCATGCTGTTCAATATTCAAATGCCCCTCTGTGACGACATGTCTATTTTTGATCCAATAAGATACCGGTGGGTTTTAAACTTTAAATGCTTTGATTGATTGAAACGTGATGAAAATGGGATTTTCAGTATCAAAAGCCGTTAATCATTAATGCCAAAATGTTGCACTTCACACACGCCAAAGATTTCTTTTAACTGCATAGTTTCTTTTTTTCCAACATTATTAGAACGCCATTTTAATTTGAAATAAGCGTGATTTAGGTAACTTATTTTTATTTTGTGAATTATTTTATTAGAATTGAGTATTTCATCTAAAAAATTATGTCACTAGAACTATGTTATTTTCGTAACATTGTTCCGTTTCTTACATCTCACTACTCTTCAAATGAAGAAAAGGCAAACCCGAATACACAGCTAGTTTCTACTTATCCTTATTGATAATAAAGATGAATATGTGTTTTGGCGCCAAATCATTGAACACGCCAAATCATTGAACGCCAAATCATTGAACTTAGAGCTGCCAAATTTGGTACTTTAGCGATAAAAATGTGCATCTCGGAGCGATTTTTTTTGAAATTTTAATTATAATTTTTATTAATTAAAAAGTGTGCTTGGATTTTAAAATTCTCGGGCGATAACTTCCGAAAATATTTTCACACAAAAATCATTTTTCTGTCGTTTTAAAATCCAAAAAAATATCGCCCCGTCATCATTAAAACTGCTATAAAACTTTTCAGCCTAAATTTTAATTAACATTTAAATATATTTTTAAATATATTACACAAAAATATTTTAATCGTTGTGAATGAAACTGAAATCTGTTTTCATCGTTTTATCAAATATTTGATCGCATGTTTTTTCTTTCATTGTTGAAAGTCTAAAAAGGTCTTTTTCAATATCTACGTAGTTTTGACAACGAATAAAATTGTGATATTACGGTACCATTAAATTTAGAGATGAACCAGGTATAATAGTACTTTGATGTCATGGAACGAGTCATCATTATGATAGTTCATATTGTGACGGACCCCGATAATCCATGGGTTTAACGAGCTTCCACCCACTCCTAGTGTTATATTTTTTAGTTAAGAACGAGGAATGTGGAGAGTTGATAAAAATAAATTGCATATAGGAAGAGAACTGAAACTCCGGAGTTTGACGATGAAAAAGAGTGTAAAGAAATAGAATGCTAATTCAGTTGACACCCTTGTAGTATATGTCTTAAAGTGTATAAAAAAAGTGTTTTAATCAAGAATATAAATAAAAGATGTGCATAAATCCCATTTAGTTGTTGACTAGGATAGCTTTAAACCTTTATATCTCCAAGACGTTAATATACAATGAACAGAACGCATGTAAGACTATTAAAATAATTCGTTTTAATGCCCGGAAATTTGACGGAATTATAGACATGAAGTTTTATTAAAACGATTTAACTGAAATTAAGTATAATCAATATATCCGGCGAACCATCTGGTCATCAAAAACAACTGGTCTTTAATAATAATAATAATAATAAAAGCGAAACTTTTCTTACTTTCCAATGACAGCGCAAGGAGCAGCATCTGTCGAAACAGCAGCAGATTGGTATTTTCCAAGTTTGGAGGCAGATTCATACTGAGGGAACCAATAGGTTTTTGGTTGTTTTGGTAAGAAGAAGCAGACTACGACCACAGCAATGATCAGTACGATGAGGATAAACGCAACGATGATGGCAGCTTTGGCTTTGGCAGTCAATGACCGCCTGCAAAATAATTTATAATCGCATTGAAGTTTATAAGAAGGGGTTATTATAAAAAATAATAATCCAAGCCGAATCAGAATAATAGATTTGATGTAACATATTTGTTCAGTTTATTCATTTTTGTTAACAGGTTGGTATGCTGTTTGTAAACTGCATGGTGCGAAATGCAAGATGAAAAAAAAATTGTTGAAACATAAATAAAAAAAAATAATGATATGCAAAGAGAAATTATTATAATTTTAAAAAATGCTGAGAAGTTATACTTGAAAAGAATGGTGATGCTAAATAGTTTTTATGAACTTACCTTAATTTGGCGTTTTCTTTCGTTCCTATTTCCCATTTTTGAACTCCGAATGGAGTACTGAAAGAAAATAAAACGAATCAAGATCAAATATATTTGCAAAAAAAGGTTTTTTTGTACTTATTTATTTTTACAACCTCGGATTATTATCATGTGAGAACATGTTGTTGTTTGGTTTGGGGGTTTTGGAGCTTAAAAAAGGAACGGGCAGAAAATTGGCGATTTATTGCTTTTGAGGCATCAATTTTTGGCTTTTAGGGTTATTAGAAAATGATAAAGAAGGTTGTCGCATTTGGCGATTAATCGCCAATAAGTTAGAATTCAGTGCGAATGTCCGCCATGTACCCAATTCTCCTATCTGGCTAATAAAGGGCAGGTAGTAAGAAGTTATCTCCCAAAGAAGCACAAAAAAAAAAACCAGGCATGAACGCGAAGCAGCGACGAGAGGTATTGAAAGTTATATCGATATTAAGACGGGAAAAAACGAAAGCGATATTAAGACGGGAAAAAACGAAAACCCGATTTTTTAACAGCTGACGATTCCGCAACAGTCATGTGATCATTTCAAACCAATTTAAACCATATTTTCAAAAAAGGAAAAAAAAAATCTGCCCCCCGAGATAAAGTTTTGAAGCTCGAACGATTTTAAGATGGGGAAGGAAAAAAAAACGTTTTTTAAATATTGAAGCATAAATAAAATATCAGATGGTCACATGATTGTTATAAACCAGTTCAAACTGTTTTTCATGAAAAAAAAATTTTGCTCTCGAGAAAAAAAAATTTAGAACTCAATTCATTTTGGAATGGTTAAAAAGCATCGCTTTCCTAAATGTTGGTGATTGCGAACTATGAGTCATATTAGAACATGCCAATATTTCGCACAGGTGTTTGCACTCCCCAGTTTACTTGGAGATTTTTAGATTACGCAAAATATCCAAAACCTAGTTGTATATTGCTAAGTTAGCGATGGTTTGCATTTTTTAATGTTTTATCCTGGCAACCTTAAGTATAAAAAAGCAGTGTTTTTTTAATCTTCCGTTTGGGTGATTCATGAATTTAACATGGACATTCCTGGTCAATAAATTATTAAATAAAAGTTATACTCAATAAATTTTTAACTATTTCAACGCATCAAACTTTTTAAAGACCATTTCGAACACGGCTTTTTGGCATAATAAAAAGGCTCATAATTTTTAATGTGGCATTAAAGCAACATGCAATATCAGCAGTGTATTCCAATTTTTGGCGTGTTTTCTGTTTTTATTTGGGTATATTATACAGTTTGATATAGAATTCAGTTTAAAGGTTGTTAAAGCAAATAGAAAATGCAATGGCATGTCAGAATTTCACATGGTATAACTGGGTGAGTAAGGTTCAGAAGAAAATATATAAAACATACGTCAATAAGGCATGAATTTCTTCATTTCGCGAAATTTTATACTTTGAGGTTATGGTCACACGTCAATTTCACAACTGTTCAAAGTTCTTACCATTTGCGGTCAGTCATGTACATTTCGTATTGCCGGTGTATGATTGGGAAATCGTTTCGAATTTTTCGAACTAAACGTAGAATAGTTTCGAAAAGATTTCTCAATTAATAATGGATCTTCACCGTGTGGCAAGATCCATGCTCCGAATTTCGTAACAGAGTCAACAGGTGACTTTTACGCAATGATATTGATAATCCCCCAAAAGTGGAAATATAAGAGAAATAAATTGGGCAATATCAATCAAAATACAGGGCTAGAAAGCATCGTCACCTGTCTCATCCTTTTGACACTTTCAGTTCTTACTTTCAGTTGCGATTTTTGCTTTTTTTTAGGCTTATCATATCTTCTCTAAGAATTTGCATTTTTGAATTGGGTACCAAGTCGAAGCTATCCTTTCAGAATTGCTGTAATAATAGATGCTTAAATTTTTTTAAGTAAGCGCAATCTATTTAGCAATAAGAACTACTTTCGGAACATTTATTTCACAACTATACAGTCGAGAACTTCATATCTTACATTATTTGTAGTTTCAATTGAATTTCATTTTCTCTTCTTCACCATTTCTGATTTTCATTATGGAATCGCAAATTCTACAGTTGATTCGTTCCGAGTCAGAGTGAATCAAGTAACATAATTTGCTCAAATGTGCTAGGTATCCTATTTTATGAACTTATATTTTTTAAGAGCCATTTGAGAAAGTCCTTTTATCTATCTGTAGACGCTTCTGTATATGACAGATAAAATTTGGATTTGTCCATTCTAGTTCACAAGGTATCAATTCGAACACTGTCAATTAGAATTAAATAAATTTTTTCAAATTCGAAAAAACCCCCCAAAAAACTAGAGTTCTATGTAACCGTTCAAGAAATTCCAGGCAAAGAACCACAATTATTTTTGTATATTTCTATTAAATTCTCAAGCCCATAAGGGATAAGGTCTCGGCTGCAGAACTGGAGGGTTTGGCCCGATTGACCCTGAAGAACCATCGTGTATGCGGGTCTGGTGCACGTTAAATCCTTTCAGGCCAAACGTCTCCCGCTGGTGTGGTATGGAGTGGAGAGGAGTTGCCAGCTCAGGTGTTGCCCTCGTCATCTGACCACGGTTTAAAAGTACGAGGTCTGTCCCTAAATAGCCCTTGTATTGCTTTAAAATGGGACATTAATATAACTAAATTCATGCCTATAAATAGATCATAATGCTGGAAAAAGTTTAGGATATGTTTGGATTATAATAGAAAAAATATATATATTTGTATCATTATTTTACCTAGAGACAAAACAAAGGAAAGTAAAATGACAATAATGAAACAACACATATTTTGTAGTTATTATTTTTTATTTTATCTTTACATATATGTGCATCATGGTACTGCAGTTTATGACAAGAGTATGTTAAAGTAACAAACATAAAGGATATTTTTAAAACTAGTTACTAACTTTAAGTTACTAGTATTACATTACAACCCTAATTTCTACATTGCCGATTTCAAGTTATACTTATATAAAGAAATTGCAATAAAAAATTACGATATATATGAGCAATGAGTAATGTATTGAGGGTTTTCAGACTCAAAGTATAAAATTGCTGCAATCATTTGTAATCTTTTTCTTTTAAATCTCTTTCCAATATCCCTTATCAGTGGATTATGACTTTTATTAACTTGAAATATCAATCATGTTTTGCAGAGCACGAATGAGATAAAGATAGCGATACTTTAATGAAATACAGTACATTCCCGAGTATCCGGTTTGAGACCATCCGGCCTAATTTCCTTTTATCGTAATTAAATGAGGGAGGCAAGGCATTGCATTGGCAACATTGCTAAGGCATTAGGAGGGACATCTGCTACAGTTCTGCTACGTGTCGTGTGCGAAATACAAGTTGTGACAAGAAAAGAGAGCGTTCTGCTAGTTCATTGTTGTTTTCTTGTTGCTCGTTGTTCTTTTCATATCTGTGTAATCATTTATCAGTGAAAAATAAAATCAATTTCAGTCAATTTTCTTAAAAATTAGGCCTACAATTTATGTTAATGTTTCGTTTGTTTCCTGCATTTAAGTAAGACATTACAGAATTTATGTTAAAATATGAACAGTTTATATCGCTTAACTTGCATTTTCCCTGATCTTGAAATGTGCAATGAGTATTTTAACGTATATAAACTACCAGTACTGAGCCTTTTATTTTAATTCGACACGTTAACCGGTAACTGCTTCTATGATTCGCCGGGCCGCTGTCGTGTTCACATTCTACGTGGCTTGAAATAAATGGAGGGCTTAATGCTAAATGTAGGATGTTGGAGTCTCTTATGATAGTATATAACTGAAACAGAGCTTCTGACATTATATAACGATTTTTAAGTTTGCATTAAATTCATTCAGAGGAAATATGTATGCCTGGCTATTCAAGTACAAATAAACTCAATAAATACAAAATGTAAATAAAGATTAAGTTTGACACACAGTTTTGGGACGTTGGCTTGGGATGGTTGGCACAGGTTGGCTTTAAAATATAGATCCTAATAAAATTTTGAACTAAATCTGTCAAAGAGTTAACCATTTGTCGTTCTCTACTTTCATAAGTATGTAAAGCATAAACATAACGTAACGTAACATAATATAAACATAAGAATACAGGTGTTAGAATGAGAGTTTTCCATTCGATTTACTCGTATTTTATGCAGTATGCCGTAGTACAATAAAAAGAAACTGATCATGAATTTTGGAGCTTTTTCTTTTGATCGCCTGAGTGCAGATATGCTTAAAGAAAGTAGGTTCAAGATGGCATATCGGATTTTACTTACATTGTTGTTAAGAATATATATAGATGCAAAAGAAAGATAGGCATTCAACTCATGGGCTTATATGGTCGAAATTCTGATAAAGGTATGTTTAGCTTATCTAGCAGGTTGTATTTCTGACATTGCGTTCGAACGAAAATCGATGGACAGATAGACTTTTCATCGATGGTATTTACCCAAATTTATAGTTATCTACGACTTCATAACAAATTTCAGTTATCTAATTTGCTGCATCTTTGAGTTATAAATTTCATAGAGTGATCGAGAGATATCCATAATTCCAGTAGTGATTTCTGCGGGCATCAGGAAAGTGTAAAATGTTGATGTTCATTAAAATCATTAAGTTGAATTTTTTGACGGTTACTTTTTTTTCCCTTTGTATATTTTATATACAAGAAAGGAAAAAAAAATCTAAGTACATGATTTCCAGTCTGTTGCTTCATATAGTATAAATATAAGCGTACTAGGAATATTATGATTCAGTTTTAAATTGTCAAACATCTTTGCAGTCTCTAACATTAATAATAAGGAAAAATGAGTATGAGTCATTGGCTCTCTACAAGTCAGCTCGATTGACGTACATTTACCAAATTTGGCACAAAAATCCTACGAAAGAATGGAAATGTGCTCTTTGGTACGAGTTTTTTTGAAATTTTAATTAGAAATTTAACTAATTAAATATTAAGCTGAATTTTTAATCTTTGCTGCGATAATTAACGAAAATATTGTTACAGAAAAATGCTTTTTACATGGTTTCAAAATTTAAGAAATTATTCTTTAATGATGTCAACTTAATAATCGCGTATATTTTCCCTATTTTTTTTTTTTTTTTTGACAATAAATTTTTTTTTTCCTTATTTTTTTGAATTGACTCATTGTTGTCCTGAAATTAAAACAACTTTAATTCTTTCTTTAAATATTTAATCGCGCGATTTTCTTCCGTTGTTGAAAACTAAAGATGGGCTGCGTAGTTTACAAAGCGTTTAAAAAATGAAGTTACAAAACCGTAAAAATTAGAAGATTGATGGACTGGACATTTCTGTTTTTCATAGCACTATGTCATCATGGCAACAGATATCCATTAGAAAGGTACAAATACACAATAAACAGAACATAACGCACTTAAAATAACAAGACTTCATTATCTGATAATTTGATTGCATCATGATATAAAGTTATATTTGCATCATGATATAAGTTATTTATTACATGATTTAAATAAAATTAAACCTAACCAATACCATTGGCGAATCAGCTGATCACCAAAGGAGACTAGAAATAAAGAAATGCAAAATAATTTTAAGAAAACGAATAAACTCACTCAGATTTTTGATTGTGCGTTTCCTTCGATAAATGTTCAGATATTTCCGGTGTCTCATCTGCATTTTGTGGATACACCAACATTCTTTGCGGAAAACTGACCGAAGACTGTTTAAAAATAATTAGTTCGTCATCAAAGAAGCCGACTGACATTGAAATCGATATTTTCTTTCACCGTTTTCTTCTTAAATAAAGAACATATCTAACGGTAAAGGTTTATCTGTTTTTGATAGGCTCTTTTGAAGACTTAACTACTATTTTGCATTGATTATAAGCTGGAAACTGAATTTTGTTTCATGTTTTTTTTAATGACAGTAAATAAACGACGAGCATTTATTGATAGAAAGCGATTTTTTAAAATTTGATTATAGTTTATATCTATTAATAACTAGCCGCCTTTGGCGACCAGCCGGTTCGCCAGTAATACCGCTCACTACAATTTTCAATTAAACATGTTAAGTAACTGGTCTCTTAATAGATTCTCAAAGAAAATCTTTTTAATCTTCAAATTTTGATAGTCATACCAAACTTATACTGCTGCTTAGATCGTTTCGTTCAATTTACTATATATATTTTGCTAATTTGTTGTCATTTCCGGCAAAACTTCAACTTTAATTTAAAGTGGAAATGATGAAATTGCAATTAATATAAAGATATTTTTTAATAAAACCAAGCGTTTTATTTTATTAATCATCTTTATTGCTATTTATTAATTATTATTATTATTGAATAAGAGTATTGCAAACAAAATCGCTCGGTATTTAAGTCTTATGTGAACTACAAAATATTTTTCATAATTTATGTAATATCTCAAAGAATATTTAAACAAAAATTTCTCAGATTCAGCATAAAATTCATTATTCAGTTTTGCTTTCAAAATTTAGAAAAACTCAACATTTTCATAATCTTAGGCCAATTAATCTTGAGAAACCTGCGCGCCAATTGGCGTATTTTCTTTGAAATGATCGATGGAAAATCTAAAATTATCCTTTTTTTATTGAATAGTGATATTCAAATTTTCATAAATCAGTCAGTTTAAGTGATTGATTTAGTTGATTGGAAATTAACTCTTTTTATTTAAAATATTAGTGTTTCAAGAACATTTTGTTAATCGTGATTTCCACATCAGAAAATTTATGTAAAATCAAAAATTCGTTATTTATTAGAGCATTTATTGAATCAAGTTACATAAAATATAATCATGTTCCATTTAGACCATTTTAGCGGATCTGTGTCTTACTAAAGGTTTACAAATTAGCTGCGTGGCCCTGATTTGAATCGATATCCTGTTCATATTAAACAAAACTTGCCTTAAAATAAAACTGATTTATTGGATTAATAATATAGAGAGTGTAAAAGATCATAAAATAATTTTTCTTGAATATATTTTTTAGAAAAAAATAATACTTCTTATTTGTTTCATTTCCTACAGACGATTTCATTTCCAAAAAGATTTACTTTATTTTTAATTGGAGCTTTAATCAATGTGATGGCAACACTTAGAAAAAAGCTATTTTTTCCCATGAATGCGAAACGTGCCCGTGCAGCTTAAATTTTTTTATTTTAAACGAAAAAAATTGTTGAAAAATATAGTTAAAATATTTATTTAAAAATTCATTAAAAATAGAAATTTAAATTTAAGGTTAAAACATTGGAATCATTTAAAAGATAAATTTTTGATCTTTAACTTGATGTAAAAATCTTTTTTGTGTGGTAATATTTTCGGAAGTTATAGTAGAAACACGCCAAAATTTCGATTAATTTTTTAAATAAATAAAATACTAATTAAAAATTCGAAAAAATTACCCCCAGGTGCACATTCCCGACCTCCAAGGTATACACGTGCCAGATTTGGTAGCTGTAAGTTGAACGGTCTGGCCTGTAGAGCGCCTTCATACACACACACATTGATCTTTATTATAAGTACTAGCCGCCTTTGGCGACCAGCCGGTTCGCCAGTATTACCGCTCGCTACAATTTTCAATTAAATATTTTAAGTAACTGGTCTCTTGATAGATTCTCAAACAAAACATTTTTAATCTTCAAATTTTGATAGTCATACCAAACTTATACTGTTGTTTAGTTTGTTTCATTCAATTTACTATACATATTTTGCTAATTTGTTGTCATTTCCAGTGAAACTTCAACTTTAATTTAAAGTGGAAATGATGAAATTGCAATTAATATAAAGATATTTTTTAATAAAACCAAGCGTTTTATTTTATTTATCATCTTTATTGCTATTTATTTATTATTATTATTATTGAATAAGAGTATTGCAAACAAAATCGCTCGGTATTTAAGTCTTATGTGAACTACAAAATATTTTTCATAATTTATGTAATATCTCAAACAATAATTCAACCAAAATTTCTCAGATTAAGCATACAATTCAGTTTTTAGCTTTGCTTTCAAAAGGATTGAAATGAAATCAATAATAATATTTTGTTCTTGCCTATAAATATATTTCAAAAATTATGAAGTCTAAATTTAATGCAGTAAGGTATCATATTCCGAGAGATATTCTGGACACACCAAATTTTAAATAAATGAATGAATGTTTCTCTTTTCCACGATCAACTAAGACTTATTTATGGAGTTTTGAATGTTAAAAATTTAGAAAAACTGAACATTTTCATAATCTTACGCCAATTAATCTTGAGAAACCTGCGCGCTGATTGGCGTATTTTCTTTGAATCTATCGATGGAAAATCTAAAATTATCCTTTGTTTATTGCATAGTGATATTGACATTTTCATAAATTAGTCAGTTTAAGTGATGGATTTAGTTGATTGGAAATTAACTCTTTTTATTTAAAATATTAGTGTTTCAAGAACATTTTGTTAATCGTGATTTCCACAGCAGAAGCTTTATGTAAAATCAAAAATTCGTTATTTATTAGAGCATTTATTGAATCAAGTTACATAAAATATAATCATTTTCCATTTAGACCATTTTAGCAGATCTGTGTCTTAAAAAAGGTTTACAAATTAGATGTGTGGCCCTGATTTGAATGAATATCCTGTTCATATTAAATAAAACTTGCCTTAAAATAAAACTGATTTATTGGATTAATAATATAGAGAGTGTAAAAGATCATAAAATAATTTTTCTTGAATTTATTTTTTAGAAAAAATAATATTTCATATTTGTTTCATTTCCTACAGACACGTGACGAAAATTATATTTTTGCAGATTTTATTTCTAAAAAGATTTAATTTATTTTTAATTGGAGCTTTAATCAATGTGATAGCAACACTTTGAAAAAAGCTAATTTTTTCCCATGAATGCGAAACGTGCTCGTGCAGCTTAAATTTTATTTTTATTTTGTACGAAAAAAATTGTTGAAAAATATAGTTAAAAAATCTATTTAAAAATTCATTAAAAATAGAAATTTAATTTGAAGGTTAAAAAATTGGTATCATTTAAAAGATAAATGTTTGATCTTTAACTTCATGTAAAAATCTTTTTTGTGCGGTAGTATTTTCGGAAGTTATAGCAGAAACATGTCAACATTTCGCTTAATTTTTAAATAAATAAAATTCTAGTTAAAAATTCGAAAAAATAACCCCCAGGTGCACATTCCCGGCCTCCAAGGTATACACGTGCCAAATTTGGTAGCTGTAGGTTGAATTATCTGGCCTGTAGAGCGCCCCCCCCACACACATTGAGCTTTATTATAAGTATAGATATAGATAGACAAAGATGAGGCTCTGTGTGGGTTGGTGTTATACAATCTACACTATTTGACACGGAGTTATTAAATCTTGAATGTAGATATTTTGGAGGGTGAGAATGTGCGCCTCAGAGCGAGTTTTTTAAAACTTTTAATTAGAATTTTAACTAATTAAAAACAAAGTGAAATTTTGAGTCTTCTCCGCTATAACTTGTGAAAATATTTACACAGAATCAAAATGTAAAAAATTGTTTTTTGATGACGTAAATTTAATAATCGTACAGATTTTTCCTCAATTTTCGCAATTTTCAGAAACATTTTTTTTTTGTCAAATTTGATTAATTGTTGATTGGGTTAACTACTTTAATTGTTGCTCTGAAATTCAAACCCTTTTTATTATTTCATCGAATATTTAATCGCGCGATTCTCTTCCATTGTTAAACACTAAAATAGAAAGAGTTTGTCTAATATCTGCTTAGTTTATTAGACAAATAAAAAAAATGAAATTACAGTATCTTGAAATTTAGAATGAACCAGATATTTGTGTTTTTAATAGTGTTATAATGTTATGGGATTTTCTTGAAGATTAAGGTTCACGTACGCAATAGATAAAGCTTAAATAAGGCAATGAAAATAACATGGCGTAAATGTCAGGCATTTTGACGGAATTATGGACATGGGGATTGAAGAGACAGGTCCCGTCATCGTTAAACATTGGCTGATTCCACACTGTTTTTATATCCTCCAAAGTAGAGAGAAGCAACTACCACGCCGGAATTTTCTTTTCCCACACCTGCGGTACCCCCAGAGACGGGAGGGTCTGTTTTTCTCGAAAGTTTTTACGAATGGAAATTACTGCCCTCATATATAAGAACGAAGATACTTATTTACAGATGATAATATATTTAAAAAATTGATTTAAAAGAAAATCCTTATTTATATATTAAAAAATTGGTATCAGTGAAAAAAATGATTTTTTGAATTTTAATATCATGTAAAGATTATTTTTTTTACTGTAATATAATCTCGGGCAAACAATAAACTTTTATTAATTTTTAATTATTTAAAATACTAATTAAATTTTCAAAAAAAAACTCGCCAGGAGACGAACTTTCCCTTTCTTGAAAAGTATATACGTGTCAATTTTGGAAAGTTTAGGAAAAACGATCCAACTTGTAAACCGACGATATGCACGCGCACGCGCATGCAATCGACTGAGGTGTAAATTTTTTATATAAGCTAATTTTTTATTTGATGGTAAATATTTCTCAATAAAATTCGGTGAATACAAGAATACTGAATTTCATAAGTGCATATTTTTACAATTAACAATACATTTTTTTATCAATACATTTTTTTCCTTAAGTATTAAATAAAAAAAATAATTTCTATTTACAGACAATACTTATAGCATGATTTTATTGAATGGTCATGAATATAATTTTACACTGCAAGGCATTTAAAACGGACATCATTTAAGGATTATTTTTTTAGACTAATTTTAAAAATTAATTTAAAATAACTTACTCATTCGTCTTATATTCCCATTTCGTCAGCATATTAAGAATTACAGACATTTTGTAATTAATAAAAGATATGAAAGTTAATTTTGCGCAACAAAACCAGAAATAATTGCGCTGGTTTATGAAAAACGCGGTTTCATAATTTCTAAAGGAAATATGAAAATAATTTGAAAGTGAACCCAATGTTCGTTCCTTTATAGATTGCTATTCTGCCTGCACGAAGTATTTTGGATTTAATTTTTGAGATATTTGCTCGTTTCGATCTGCAAATTAATTTGTGAAACTCTGATGGTGAAACAATGCTCGCGAAATTATCCATTTCTTACTGTTATATATATTATTGGTAATTTCGATTTTGATGCTGAAAACAGTTTGAAATCTTTTGCTTTAGCATTTTCAAATGCCAAACATATTTCTCATTTATCCCTCTCTTTTTTTAACCAAAAAGAACGAAATTGAATCGCAGTTTGAAAAAAAAAGTGATGACTTCATATTGGATATGCTGCAGATTTTTATTAGTTTATTACATATATTTTTATTACATGAATTGATTATGAATAAAAAAAAATAAACATAAATGTAAAATAAAATGCTGAAAAAATTTAGCTATGCATGATTATAGATATAAATTATTACTGTTCGCATGATATGAATTTTAGAAAAATGAACGTCGATACTTCATTTCTATATAAATTGTTTTAATTTCTTTTCATTTAAATTATCATAGAAAAAGGATTTTACCAGTTATGTCTATCTCTACTAATAATAAGGATAAATGTTCATAATTTTCTTCTGTCCAAATTTTTTGAAACAGAGCTGCCAAATTTGGCATGAATATATTTCGGAACGATTTTTTTGAAACATAAATTAGAATTTTAATTAATTCAAAACCAAGCGAAATTTGCCATTTTTCGGCGATAATTCTCGGAAATAGTATTGCACTAAAATAAACTTCACAACGTTTCAAATTTTAAAAAAAATGTCTCTGTATTGATAATGATTTAATAAACGTCCAAAGTTTTCCAGAATTTTGACAATTTTTTTTTTAAATAGTTCTGAACAAAAACATTGTCTAGAAATTCAACCCGATTCCATCGTTTTATTAAATATTTAATCGCTTGATTTCTTCCGTAGTTGAAAACTAAAGAATGATTCAGTTTAATATCTGTGTAGTACAAGGCGAATAAAGAAGTGAAGTTGAATTACTAAAAAATTTAGGAAATAGATGAATCGCGAATTTGTCTTTAATAGCGCTGTGAATCATGGGACTAGTCTCCATTGGGAAGGGCCATGCGCAGAATAAACAAATATTATATATATATATATATATATATAATATGTAATGATATTTTAACTCTGATTTCAATTTAATTAATTTTCAAGATTTTATCTTAATTTAGCCCATAGTAACTTTATTCTAAAATATTATCTTATTTCGTGATCCAATTCCACTGTCTCTATTTAATTAATTCAAGAGAAGCTTTGTTAAATTACTGACTCAGCTAAAAGTCGAACTTTCCCACACTCTGCGTGAAGAGGCAAAATACCGCTGATGAGGCAAATTCTTTTTAAAAATCTCCCTGTGTTTCCCCTGCCTTCTCCATGCGTGTAACGAAAATCCCTATCGAAATCTCGTAATATATTAGCGCTATGAAGAAATATTTTCCCTATCAAAATCATAGGTTATATAAGACCAGGGATAAAATGTCTAAGAGCCTTTTTCCTCATTCCTCTCTGTGTCGTTCTGTGCGCTCATTGCTTGTACATATGCCTGCTTCTTAAAAATGAAATAAAACGACATCACGAAATAGC